>JAEIHY010017865.1:0-11887 GCA_018904565.1 Drosophila tsacasi | reverse complement strand
GCATAAATGTGGTCTCTTTTGACTCTTTGCAATCTCCCAGTGATGATAGAAAGCAAAAGTTCCAGAATAGTTCCTCTGCTTTGGAGATTTTGATCAAAACATAACATGATCTTTTTTATGGTGTTTTTCATAAAAATTATGACAAATTGCGAGTTGCGCGAGTTTGCATTCGAAGATTTGGAAATTAGTTTTAGAATATGATAAAGGCTTTCAAATTTGATCTATTGGAACATTTCCTTATGTTACAAGGTTAAAAATATTAATTTTAAAGCATTTTTGTGGTTTTTGCTGCGGTTGACCTTTCTGGAGAGTTACCCATATTTCGAAATGAGAGGGATCGGACTATTAAATATCATATAGCTGACATGGCCATTCTGAAGATCCTAAATATTTCGACATTGCTTCTACGAAGATCGGAGGTAAATGTATAAGAAAACTTAATGTTCAATTTTATACCGTAAATAAATCTATGGTAAATGTAATGCAAATTTACATTACTTCGCTGATGTAGTTATAGTTACAGTCTATAATATTATATCATATAGATGTCTAAGGAGCAATTTGTCAATTTATATAAGAGCATAGGAAAATCAGCATGTTTTATATTTTGCCTTAGTTTTTTTTTTATTTGAACGAAATGGATCGCTTCTTCAATGGTAAACTGCAAGGGTATACAAACTTTGGTGTGGCGAAATTAGCTTTCTTTCTTGTTTCTCTTCGAGATTACAAACTTATTCCCATGGTATGTTTAAATTAAATGAATTTTGTTTGTTAATTTCCATTATCATATTTAATGAATTCAATATTATGTTTAAACAAGAATGTTTAAATTATTTAAATGTTTAATTGAAAACAATTACATTTTTTCTCTTCAAAAACCCGTTATAACCTTAGATTGGTTTTCAGTGAAGGTTTTACGCTTCGTTTGCAAGGGGACTCTTAGAGTGGCGGGACACAGAGGTGATGCTGGTGGGATCTTTCAGGAGTACCAAACGAATAAAGGCCAGATTAAGCAGAAATGCTTGCCCTAGAAAATCTCGTTGGTGTCGCGCAAGCTGTGAGAATAATTGGCGAAGATCGACAGGAAAATGCACTTGGTTTTGCGGGTTTATCGCCTGGGCGTCGGTCTGATACTCGGAGTAGTTGTCATTTCGCATCATGGCCAATATGGTGTCTTCAGAGGTCACGCGCTCCGTACCAACCAGGTGGTTGAAGAGGCGGGCTGTGAGGAAGCGCCGCAGGTAGTAGACGTTTTTCGCCTTGTTGTCATCGGGGTACATGCGGGACATCAGTGCATAGCTCATCATAGCCGACACCTGAGCTTTCTGAATATTCACGTTCTGCTGATCTACGCTGCCGGGGTTGTTGCTGACCTGTGCCATCTGAGGACTCTCTAGAACGTAACAGTCAGCCTGCGGAATCTGATGCGTGGCATAAAGGCAGCGCTGGACGAGCTCGGCCAGGTGCATTTTCTTGTCATTGAGCTCATGATATTGCCAATTGGTGAGACGGCAGGAGGAATCCTTCCTCTCAATTTCCATTCGCGCCCAGCTCACGCTGGTCACACCAATGCGAACGCCTATGCTGGAGGCGATCTGTAAGCGCCGCTTATCGTCCATTGCCGGAGTTATAAAGGGCGCCGTTCGGGATGTCTTTGGCTTCTGCCCAATAACTACATCTTTGCTGCTCACTTCGCCAACCTGTTCGAGAAGGCTTTTAAATAATTTCGTTGTCACCTTCAGGCTAAAGCCCTCAATGTGCAGGATGTCACCAAGATCTTTCACCGGACCATAACGTTGTTTCCAGTGCTGCAGTTTGGCGGCCCTTGGCTTAGTTATGTTGTAACTGGAAATATGAAGAATGAGGCTCGTATGCGTAACAAGGTGCGCATACAAACCAACTTGAGCATTTGATCCACGCTGCTTTCGTTTATTGTTTCCAAAATCTTTAGGCGTTGATCAGCAGAGTACGCCGGCAAAATGTTGTGGCTGTTGTCCTCCTCAGGACTAGTTTGATCCACTCCATGCTGGTTCGCGGTCGAGATTGATTTCCATCCAAGGGATCGGCCAGCCACTGCCCGACAGTAGGAAAGCATATTTGACCAGTTAATGTTAAAAGCAAAACAAAACTTCTTCCTCACAACTGGTTGCTTCCGCAGAACAGCTGAGCGATTGGTGGGACCAAGGTTAATTGTTCAAAAAAATACCAAGCCATTTGGTGATGAACAGATGCAGCAGATTTTGATTTAGGTGGCGGAGTCAACAATGGTAATTTCATGCAGCATAATCCTGCAGTCGTTTCTTCGGAAAATTTTAAAACCCTACAATATTTGCAAACTACGTCCATTTGCCCAATGCAAACGTTAGGACGCAAGGTGTAATAATGGCTGCAATCGTTTCGAAACGCTGCTCGATTCAAATCAGCACTTTATAAATCTCTTGAAGATGATCTATTTGTTGACCTCTGATGTTCGCTCGACGATTTTTTACGGAGTCCAGGCCATGTAATTTCACTTTACCACTAATGCAGCATAATCATAATCCTGTCGTTTCTTCGGAAAGTTTTAAATCCCTACAATATTTGCAAACTACGTCCATTCGCCCAGTGCAAACTTTAGGATGCAAGCTGTAATAATGGCTGCAATCGTTTCGAAACGCTGCTCGATTCAAATCAGCACTTGATAAATCTCTTGAAGATGATCTATTTGTTGACCTCTGATGTTCGTTCGACGATTTTTTACGAAGTCCAGTCATATAACGCGGCGTTGTTTACGTGAAATTTCTTGTTCTTCTGGAGTCCTTTCATTTGCAATGTTTCGTATCCTTCCTGCATTTATGCTTTGTTTGGAAAGATTCAAAGATTCAATCGATAAATAAAAGATCTTAACTATTGTATAATTTAATTTCAAAAAAGACTGCTTTACATCAGAAAAGGTTGTTTTTAGGATTTTTCCGGAAATTATTCGACCTGAGTAACTCCAGTATCCGGTCCATTCAACAAACTAGTTGCGACCAAAAGCATACCATCTTTGAGTGGTTAAAGCAAAAAAAAAAAGGAAAAGTCGTTGCGGCTGTAGTCATAAATTTAATCACGGTTTCTATTCGAAATCGGGCGTGGGCGATATTGCCCGAGTGGATGTTACGGTTCCAAGCCATGCTTTTACGGTTTAAAACATAAATTTTTCGGTTTGAAACATGGATTTTACGGATGAAAAATTTGATTATACGGGTTAAAACTTGGATTCAGTTGTAATATGTGCACATTAGAGCTGTCGAATATTAAAAAAAAATATCGTAACGATGACCTTTTCTTTATTAAAATATCAACGCCACGACGCTCCCACCGCCTGAGGAAATGAACAAATAATAAATAAAATAAATATATCAGTATATTTTATATTTATTTCATTTGTTGTGTTATATATTAGTTAGGAAAATTAGTTAAATTAACATCGATTTTTGACTTCCGGCATCACTATTGGCTAATTTAAAAAAAAAATCGATCGATTTATATATTTCAGTAATCCACACTCGATAGTTTTCCTTGGCCTGTTCAAAGGCAAATGTTCGATAACGATAACACTGGAATCCATTCTGCCGATAAGTAGGTACAAATAATAAATAATAAAAATAAATGATAATGCGCGCCAAGTCTGTGCTGGCGGGGCAGCTGCGGAGCGACGGCGGCTCATAAGAGTGAAATTTCGTAGCCTAATCGAAGTGAGCGAGCTAACGGTATTAGCCGGCAACGATGACGATGGACTACGAGTGCAACAGCAGCCACGCCAACTATTTCTCCAATATTTATGTCAACAACAACAACAGCACGCAGAAGACAGCATCCGCCACCACAGCAGTCTCTGCTCAGTTGATTCAGGGAAACGGCTCCAGCGAACTGCTGGAGACTGGCATTATGGTCGGCGCCAACAGCCAAGGCCAAGCCACGCCTGCACCCGATTTCTGCTCCGTTTGCCTGCCTACTAGTGAACCGTTGGTGAATGTGGACGACGATGAGTGCGATTCTTTCCTCATCAGCAGCAACAGCAGTCGAAGGAGCGCCCGCAGCCGGATGCGAAACTCCTGTTGGGTGCGCGCCCACGCCTTTGTGACGCGCAATTGGTACCTCAGCTTCCTAATCCCCGCGTCCGTCCTCTGCGCCCTGCTCTTCGTGGGATGGATTTCCCGGGACTACGCCCGCCAACTGCTCTTTTGGATTGAGACGCAGGACGCCTGGGTGACCTTTGCCGTTTTCATGGCGCTCTTCACCTTGGTCAGCTTCCCGGTGGTAGTCGGCTACTTTGTGCTGCTCATCACCGCTGGCTACCTGTTTGGCTGCCTGCGCGGCTGGCTCACTGTGATTCTGGGAGCCAATCTGGGGATCGTAATAGCGCACATCGCGATTCGCACCTTTCGTCACCACATCCCTGTGCAAAAGTGAGTGAATACCGAAATGAATACAGATTGTTATGGTTGCTTTTCCAGTTGCGAACACAGTTCATGAGAGGAGGCGAACGCTGGCCGTAGATCACGGTGTAATCTTTGCACTTTTCAAGCTAGGTGACACATTTTCCTTCGAATCGAATTTAGAAATGCTGAATCTACTCACATTTACAATGTTTGACCATATAAAGTAGCTACATATATTCTTGGTTTGCAGGGCCAAGTCTCTATAACCAAGTTAATCTGTCCGTTTGTACAGAAGGTAGTCGTAGCCCTCAGTTTAATAACTCTCTTAATAAAACTATATGTATAGCCAACTGTCAATATGTGCACATTGGCCAGACCGGATAGCTGCCATAGGAAACTTGTTAAAAAATGAGTTATTTGACCACCTCAACTTCGAAATGTAAATTTAATAAAATTTATATGCAGGTTAGTGTAGTCGTCATGGACTGCCGTAGAAAGCTTGAAAGAAAACTTACTTATTTCACAGCCTCAACTCCGGAATGTAAATGTTAATAATCTTCTACTAATGTAATTCATATGGGTCAGAGTAGCAAACTTACTGGACTACTAACCAAGGCTTGTGTGCATAAAACTGAAGTCGGCATGGGCTGTTTCACAGGCCAGAAAATGTGTGAACAATTTCTTAAATTTTAAACAGGTTTTTACCTTTTTAGTGCTTCATTTGACCTTGGTTGCATTTCATAAAAACAATACAATGCATTTTTGTTGCATAAAAAACTCTAATCGTTTTAAGAATTTTTAAAAATAGTTACCAATTTTATAAAGTCCGCTTAATTTGTGATATAGCTGGTCTTTAGAGTGTTTTATACCAACGATTAACATGAAAACAGCAAAAAGGTTTTTTTAACGAGCTACAAATTAAGTAATATCTAAATATTGATTTGAAATTAGGCAAGGCATAGTGGGTGGATTCTTAAATTAGTTTATTAAAAACAAAACCGATACTTTGGTGGCAAGAAATAATTTAATTTAGGCGAACGAAGGGAGCGAGAAAAATGCGTGTGTTCGACTCGATTCAAAATTCCAACATTTCTTATATTTAGCATCCAGTGTACTTAGAGCCTAGCTTAACGAAGGTTGGCGACTCAATTTGTTTAAAATCGCCCTCGTAGAGTTCGTACGATTGTTTTTGGGGCTCGAACCCACATACTCAGATATTCGAATCTCTCATAATTGTAATTTAAGTCAGGGTAGCCGTTGGCCCAAAAGTCCCCGTCATACAGTTTCCTTAGTTTCTAGTCTTACTCAATTCCTGTTCATCCCGTAGGCGCTCGCTCTTACGATTCTCAATGCTACGTTTCATAAGAAATTTAAAGTGTTTAGGCTTGAGTGCAGGCATGAGCCGTGGATGTACCGTAATGGCAGAGACTCACCGTAGTGATGTCCACTTGGTGTTGCCCACGGTCCTATCCTCCGAGTTCGCCAAGGATATTGCCCCACTTCCTGTACCCGTCTTGATCGAGAAGTACTCCCGGCATGCCCCCGGCGGCAAGTTTGCTACCATAGCGGAGTACCTGCGCAGCGATCCAATGCCTAACGAAGTTCTGGTGCCGGAGGAGATCGATCTTCATCGTGCGATGGCCCTCGACGCCCTCAACGCCTATATGCAGGCAAAGACGGCATTCGAGCAGCCGCGACGCAAGGGCCCTAATTTTGGCCACGTTCTCGTAGTGGCTGGGACAGACTTGCCTCGGGGCTGCCCGTTTCAACAGCGCTCTGAATTTCTTTACCTCTGCGACTGCCTGCGGCCAGGATCGGCACTGGTGCTGCACCGCAGCCGGAAGCAAACGACTGGCGCTCTGCTCTTTTTAACCGAGAAAGTTGACCCGGAGCTGGCCAGGATTTTCAGCCGCATGCATCATGTAGACGAGGTTCTGCCCCTCGACATGCTAAAGAATGTCTTGTTCTGGCTATTTAAGGACCAATCCGCCGAGCTGTGGCACTCCTTTGAGCCATCGAGTGAGGTCAGTCGAGTAGTGAGCGAGGCGTCCGAGGAGACCAACACCCCTCTGTCCAACCCCCGCTACATTCTGCAGTATACCCGAACCTTTAAAACGGATCGAGAGCTGAGTGCCCTCCGACGGGCCAATGCTATTGCCGCCGAGTCGATGGCGGAAGTGATCGCCTACAACGTGTCACACCCACACCAATGTAATCCCCGGAGACTGGCTACGCTGTTCGACTACAACTGCCGGCGGCGACATGCTCACCCGGATCAGCCCTTCCCAGCCAAGGTGGCAAGCGGCTCAGATGCCACTGGTCTGTGGCATATGGATGCTGGTTGCCAATACGCGGGCTACCAGGGTGGTCTGGTCAGGACCTGGCCAGGCGCAGGCCGCTTCACACCCCCTCAGAAAATGTTGTACGGCGCCCTCTTAGATATGCGGCGGGATCTCTGTGCACTGGTCGAGGCTGCCGGAGCCGGCGGTGCTGTAAGCACTCCACTGGAGCTGCACGCAGCCTACCTGATCCTCCTAGCCGGACACCTCCGGGAGCTGCGATTACTGCCCAATGCCAAAAGGAGTCCAGCAGAGACCGTTGAGGCGGCGCGCAAGTTCAACTGTACGCCGGTCGTCGTGTCTCATGTGGGAATCGATCCGCGAGACACCAGTCGAAAGCTTCTTTGTTACCCCTTTGCACCCGGCAACGTACTATCACTTCGGTTATCCATTTCCATCCCAGACGACTGCTGTGAGGCCTATCCTGAGTTTCGGGGCATCCTATGCCAGCTGGGCGACACCCTCTATATTCGGGACGACTTCACTGTGGAAGTGCTCACCGCGCTTTGCCCCAGCAAGCAAAACCCGGATGCAGGCAGTGTACCTGCGCCTGTCCGGCGGCACTGAAAAAAGACCCCATTACATGCGGTGGTAGGAGTAGTTCTCACAACGTTTTACCATGTTTTTGTAATTGTACACGTTTTAATGAGAAAACAATGTCTTGCTTTCTGGTCATTTGTGCTATTAAACAAAGGGTTTGCCTACTCGAAGTATGTATAAGGTGGTTAATGATACTCCCTTATCTACAGAACAACAAATTGTGTTATTGTAAGGTCTTTGTTTAGTTGTTTAATATTTAAAGCCGGTTCTTATAACATACCTGATTACTTCCTATAAATGAAAAACATTTATCATAAAGTCGGGGAGCATTAATTGATTTGCCATCTCAATAACTGATAACAGTGCCCACCGTTTTGTTTATGGCGGCAACGCTTTCTTATGTGATATATGACTGTGATAAAGAAATATGTCAGTGCAAACAGTTTATGGACTCATCACATTTTCGTTTCATATACTTTCAGGCTGATTAAAAATAAGACTGGACTGGCCATACTTCGCGTAATATCTGGCCCAAAAGCCTTCAAGGTAGTGCTCTTCACCCGACTTACACCCATTCCCTTCGGACTGCAGAACCTGATTTTCGGAGTGAGTAGAGCAATACTGGTCAGATTAATGCCCTGTTAGAAGTGCAATACAATTATACCGATATTTTATTTTCTAATGCACTGTGGACAGCAAGTAAAAAAAGTTTGGCATCAATGCTAAAAATTAACCTAGAACTCTACAAAATGTTTTTGCGACCTTTGGCCACGCCTTCCCTACGCCCCTACACCAGTAAAAATATATTTTCGTAAAGTTACCGGCAGATATTATTTATGATATGGACGTTCGATTTTGATAAATACTAAATATAATTATAATAATTATAATTATAATAATTGATAAATATTTTTTTAATATTAAAAGAAAACATAACTCTAGTTAAAAATTAACGAATAATTATTGATAAATTCTGGTCAAATAAATAACAATAATAATAAGAATATAATACAATATTTTATACACTTTTAAAAATAATTATTCCATAGTTGAATAAGTGTTCCTATAAAAGCTGTAAGTTATAGTCATACGATCCGGTCCGTTTCGACCAATTACTACCTTTAATAGTTAGGGACTTGGGACTTGTTTGTATACAAAATTTAATGCGGGTTAATATTTTTAATATACCAGCAGAGTCGAAGAACCTAATTTTAATTTATTCTATAGTTTATTTTATTAAACATTAATTCTCTTGCTGCCGTGTTCTATAATATATTATTTTTGCCTTCAGATTAGCTCCGTCAGCACGAAAGACTACCACGTGGCTACAATGCTTGGCTTGCTTCCAGCCCAGACTATTAACGTGTACCTGGGCTCCACACTGAGGTCCATGCACGAAGTACTCAACGACAACGAGACCAAGTTGACAGGGTACATTAGCTTTGTCTTGGAGGTGAGTTTGCTGCTTGAGTCAATTTTTCGTTCGCTTTACGTCCTTTCTTAAGTCGTCTGGACTTATTCATCCATGAAACCTAGGAACAAAGCTCTTTCTATAATCAGGTCTCTTACCCGATGTTACAGAAATATTTGTATTTTATTAACATGTAACAATTGAATTAAACTATAAAGAATTTAATGGATTTGCAATAATAAAGAGATGAGATTAAAAGTATAGAAAAAAAGATTTTAACGAAACGTACATTCGTGGAAAAAAGAAATCAAAATTATGTTCATTTTGTTTTTGTATTTTTATTTGAATGAGCTGACAAGTTGACAGACTTAACTAAAATATACTGTTGTACTAATCTATTAAGCAACTGATCGTTGGTCTTTCATTAATCATTTTTAAATTGTGGTTTAAAACTAAATATGATCTAATGTCTTTGGTTCTTTTAAAGGTCGTTTGTGGCTTGGTCCTAATGTTCTGGGTGGTGCAGAAGGCCCGAAAGGAGCTATCCGAGACGCTTATATCCGTGGACTACAACAGTGACGGCAAACACACCGACATAGAAATCTAGTAGAGGCCATGTTTGGAAGGAACACTCTAAGGGAGAGTTTCCGGGTCGACTAGCTCGGAAATCCCAAGCAGCCAGACAAGACTGCAACTGTGCATTAACTGTTTTACGATGATATTCGATTTAAATAATTCTAAGCTCAAGGCATTGCCGTTGGTACCAAACAATATGCTAGTTTAAGTATTTTCACATATGAACTTCTTAAGTTATACATCATTTGAGCTCCGAGTCCCAGTGGTTCTACATACTAAAGGGGTTTTCACAGCTATTGATATCTAAAACTGAACGGACGATGATTACAACTTAGTCACTAGAATGCGGGAAATCACATTTGGGATGTATGATCTCGCCTAGCCTGTCCTCGTGCTATTCCTCCAACTGCGAGGTCCTTTTGTCATGTGTTGCTTTAAGACTACATCAAGCGTTTCCCGGACCAAATTCACGTTCTCCATATCCACGCACAGGGGAGGTCTAAGGGTGAGAACCTGGTTAGGAGGGAAGAGGTGGCCGTGCATGCCGATTAGCTTAGGAAATACGCTTCTGCTCAATACATCGTCAAAGTTATAAGATCAGTTAGTTAGATAAGTAAGTAATGAATGCTTATTTTCGTTGTATTATTATGAAATTTTCATTATTAATATTATTACGATTAATATTATTTATAATTTATTATTCTTGAAATTGTTATTATCTGAATGTTTATTAATATTATTTTATTAGCTATTTTTATTATTATAATTATTACTAATATTAGATTAATTGCATTCATTGTGAGTGAAAATGTTTACGCAAAATAAAATTAATTTATTGGAAGCCTGTAAATTATTTTGATTCAAAACAGTATTACTTTACAACGCTCGCTCAGAAATGCCTTATATCCACCGACAACTTCGGAGAGTGCCAAAAATTGTTCAGTTTTCTCCCAGTTAGGTTCTGCCCATATATTAAGTAACAAACCGTGTAAAAAGTTTTAAGCAAGAGAAAAAATGTATTAAATAAATCACTAGTTTCTCTATAGAGGCACAAAAAAAAAGAAGCCAAAAATCTGAACTAACTAAATAAATTATTTAGTATGTAACGTTTAAATCTGTTTTTTATTTTAGACAATAAAATTAAAAAATTGGGGCTATAAAATAGGTAAATATCATAAAAAATAATGTATATTAAAAACAAGAAAAGAAACCAACTTCGGCACACCGAAGTTTAAATACCCTTGCAGCATATAATTGGGTCATTATGAAATTGGCGATAATTATAAAATGGCTACATCTCTGAGTAGATCAAAATATGTTGAAAAACAGTGAAACAGCGGTTGACTGCAGTCTTACGTCTGAATTACTAACTTTCTAGGATTGCAACGATGTTGAATTCCTTTGTGTGGCTCCATTCACATTACTTGTTCCTACATTTCTCTTTTGCCGAAACTTTCTATTTGTTGGAACCATCTTTCCGCTATCCAGATGGTTTCCAATCGACTTTTGGATAAGGCCCATTTAGTAGCTCTTGGTGATTTTAATATCCCAGGGGATATTTGGTCTCAAATAATTTCACTAATACACTTTTTACTTCCACACAGCATGTTTTTGCTGTTCATTTCTCTGTCTCAAGTCAACCATGTACGAAATCATCTCTGTTTTGTCTCAGATCCGGAGAGAGTTAGTTTAGCCAGGGTGGAGCCGCTGACGCTACTCGAAGATCCCTATCATTCTACTTTCGATGTGACTCTCGACATTGGGACTGACTTACAGAATATATCTGACCGTCCAGCCAAAAAAGTCCATTGTTTTCGCAAGGCGGACTTCGAACGGCTGAATAACTTTATATCTGATTTTAATTGGTCCGATCTATACATGTGCACTGACATGGCTGATACTGTGCATTTTTTTTGCCATGAATTAAAGTTCAACTTGTTGAACGCGCTGTGTTATAAAAATTGACTCGTTGCAGGGCGCAGTTCTTTAAATTTCTAAAAAATATGCCAATTACTCACCCTTACTCGCATTCTTTTGAAAATACAACCGTAAATCATGATCAGGATATTGTCGATCTGTTTGCGCAGTTTTTTCAAACCACTCACTCGAGTTCCACTAGCTCAAATCATACTTATTCTTACATCATGCCTAAATCGAACTTAATCTTCAATCAACGGTAGACGAAAGCTCTATCCTTTTAGACATTCACCGTGTTAAGCCCGTTTATTTGCCCTGTCCTGACGGAATACCTGGCTGTGTACTTAGGTATTGTGCCGACGCCCTGTGCAATCCTCTTCGGACATTGTTTACCTTGTCCTTAGAAACCTCCCATTTTTCCCTTATGTGAAAGGAATCATTTATTATTCTCCTCCACAAAAAAGGTAGCAAATCGGATGCCAACTATAGAGGAATCTCAGGGCACAATAGACCCTAGTGGTCGCAGTGCACCAACCTCTTTAAATATTATTATAGAGGAATCTCTAAGTTGTCGGGCATCCCAAAACTTTTGGGAAATAACATTACTTCTCATTTACAGCCCCTGTGTAGATCAATATTTTCTCCATGTCAGCATGGATTTATAAAGCGAAGATCAACGACAACTAATCTTTTGGAGC
>JAEIHY010017864.1:0-91203 GCA_018904565.1 Drosophila tsacasi | reverse complement strand
TCCCGCGACCGGAACTGGATGCGACAAGGCGCTTCGCCCCTTCCCGCACCGGGAAGACAGTTATCAGGTCTTCATCGTTTGAAAGGTCAAACAGCAATCTGACAGCCTGCCCATCCCCACGCCCACGCGGCAGGTCCGCGCCTTTGACCGTAAATGCCTTCCCATCTGTCGCAAAGAAGCACAGTTTATCGGTCGTCTGGCAGGGCACGGCCAGTTTCAGGGCATCGCCTTCCTTGAACTTCTGGTTTTCCAGATCAACCGTGTGGCCCTTAACAGCCCGCACCCACCCTTTCTGCGACAAAATCAGGGTCAGGGGTTCACGTTCAACCGTTTCCACCACAGAAATATCAATAGCGGCAGGGGCTGACTGCAATGTGCTGCGGCGCTGGCCCAGTTTGCCGGCCCCGAACTGCTTCACCATGCCATCCAGCTCACGCCCGATGCGGTTCCAGCGCAGTTTTTCATCACCCAACAGTTTAAGCAGCTCGTCACGCTCGGCAGACAGTTTGTCATGCTCCTTGCGGATTTCCAGTTCCTCTAACCGCCGCAAACTGCGCAGACGCATGTTCAACACCGATTCCGCCTGCAAATCTGTCAGGGAAAAGGTGCTCATCAGGCTAGCTTTCGCATCATCTTCTTCACGGATAATGCGGATCACTTCATCCAGATTCAGATAGACCGCCAGAAAACCGGCCAGAATTTCAAGGCGGCGCTGCACGGCGTCCAGCCGGTGGCGGCTGCGCCGTTCCAACACGTCATGACGATGGTTCAACCATGCCTGAAGCACGTCTTTCAGGCCCAGCACACCCGGTGCCCGATCAGCGCCCAGAACATTCATGTTCAGGCCAAACCGGCTTTCAAGCAGGGTTGCCCGGAACAGGGTTTCCATCAGCACTTCAGGTTCAATGCCGCGGGTCTTGGGTTCAAGCACCAGACGAATAACGTCCGTGCTTTCATCCCGGATATCCCCCAGCAGAGGCAGTTTTTTCAGTTCAAGCAGATCAGCAACCTGCTCTATCAGGCGCGATTTCTGCACCTGATAGGGAATTTCGGTAACAATAATCTGCCATGTGCCAAAACGGCCCTGCTCTACTTCCCAACGGGCCCGCATACGAAAGCTGCCGCGTCCGGTTTCGTAGGCTTTCAGAATGGCGTCTGAATCTTCAACAATCAGCCCACCTGTCGGGAAGTCAGGCCCCGGCATAAGGGCCAACAAATCCTGCGTGGTGCTTTCGGGTTTGCGCACAAGCAGCGCTGCGGCCGCACAGACTTCTGCGGCATTATGCGGCGGGATGCTGGTGGCCATACCAACCGCAATCCCAGACGCGCCATTGGCTAGCAGATTGGGGAACGCTGCGGGCAGCACAACTGGCTCCTGCTCCTCACCATCGTAGGTGGGGCGGAAATCAACGGCATCGTCCTCAATGCCGTCCAGCAGGGCACGGGCGACTTCTGTCAGGCGGGATTCGGTGTATCGCATGGCGGCGGCGTTATCACCGTCAATCGAGCCGAAATTGCCCTGCCCTTCCACTAGCGGGTAGCGGGCCGCAAAATCCTGCGCCAGACGCACCAACGCTTCATAGACTGATGCATCCCCATGCGGGTGGAACTTACCAATAACGTCACCCACCACACGGGCGCATTTCTTGAACCCGGATGAAGGATCAAGCTTCAACTGATGCATGGCGTAAACCAGACGCCGATGCACAGGCTTCAGTCCGTCACGCACATCAGGCAGGGAACGCGACATAATAGTGGACAGCGCATAGGCCAGATACCGTTCGCTTAGCGCATCCGCCAGCTTGGTTTCTTCCACATGGCCTTCAAATGTCTCGCTCATTTCCTGCTCCCCGGACACTGTGCAGGCTCTCGCCCGCCCGAGACATAGCCTTGCTTGCTATTTTGTTCCAGCCCTGAGCAAAGAGTTGAAGGCCGGTCCTCTTTCCATTCCGCGTAATTGTGCTGATATGTTGTTCTGACAACGGCCTTCGGAACAAACAAATGCCCCAGACGTCAAGAAGGGTCTTCCTCTCCGCCGTTGCCGCAGGGCTGTGCCTGAATAGTCTGCCGGGTGATGCGTTTTCCGAACCGGAAGCGGCTGTTCCCCCGTCACCACAGCCTGTGGCAACCGTTATCCCCCTGTGGCCGGCTGAACCGCCGGGTGGTGGTGGCCCGGACGAGGCCCTGCCCATGGTCTCCCCCGCCGGGTCAATTTCCCGCATTGCCCGGCCGCAGTTACAGGTTTTTCGGCCTGCCAGACCAAATGGAGCCGCCGTTCTGGTGGCCGGTGGTGGGGGGTATCAGCACATTTCCATGCGGCACGAATCTCTACCTGCGGCGCGCTGGTTACAAAAACTGGGGGTAACGGTTTTTGTTCTTTCTTACCGCCTGCCTGAAGAAGGCTGGCATGCCGGTGCGCTTGCCCCCGTGCAGGATGCCCAACGCGCCATCCGCTTGATCCATGCCCAAGCTGACCAGTATGGACTAGACCGTAAACGGATCGGGGCCTTGGGGTTTTCGGCCGGTGGGCACCTGATGGGCCTGTGCGCCGCCCGCCCAGACTGGCAGACCTACCCTGCCATAGACAGCGCCGACAGCCTTCGCCCTGATATTAACCTTGTGCTGTTGGCCTACCCGGTGGTGACGCTTGAGGCCCCGTATCTGGGCACACGCTCACGCAGAACCCTTCTTGGCCCGCACCCAACCCCGGCCGAGGCCACCGCATGGTCTGTGCAAACCTATATTCATAAAGGGTGTCCGCCATTTTTTCTGGTTCAGGCCGCGGATGACCGCATTACCGTGCCTGAAAACACGGCGGTGCTTCAGGCTGCGTGCCAACGCAACACCGTGCCGGTGACACGCTACATCTTTCCCTCTGGCGGCCACGGGTTTGGTCTGGGCTACCGCGAAACTGCCACAGCCACATGGCCGCACCTTGCCGAAAACTGGATGAAACAGCAGCATTTCATTGCATGAATACGATCTCACGCCCGCCGCCTGTCCGATCTATTGGTGCTGAAAAGTGGTCCTGTGTGGTCGCGGAGTTAGCTTTCCACACCATCAGCAGAACTTTCCGCGTCAGAGGAAGCGTCCTCCAGCGTTTTTTGCACAAGACGGGCAACGCGGTCTTCCAACCACTCGCGGGCCGCGGGCATTGGTCTATGACGCTGGCCAAAAGCATCCCGTGCCAGAAAAAAACCGGTCAGGCGCAGGCCCGCCAGCCAGTCATCCCACGTTCCGGAATCATCATCCGTCAGCAGAAATGCCGGTAACGGTAGCAAACGGTCTTTCCATTCGCCCGCGCCCTCTTCCGTCACCGCGCACCCGGTACGGGGCGAGACGTAAACAAGCCCTGTTGTTGCCCCTGTAACAGCACACCGGGTCAGGTTAAGCCCAAACCCCAGATCAGCCAGGAGTGCCAGTTCCCACCGCACAACCTGCGGCAGACCTTCGCACTCAGTCAGGGCCGGGTCCATGCCTAGAAAGGTCAGTAATTTTAATGTGTGGGCAAATAACGCCGGGCATGGCTCGCCCTCTGGCAAAGCAGTGTCTGCCAGCACACAGACCGATTGCATCATGGACAGAGCCAGCGGCGCATCCAGCAGCCGAAACCCACACCCATACAGCATTTCGCCCGTCAGGCGCGGCATACTGCCCGCTGTGCGGCTTTGAAAGCGGGCTTTGACCACATTCCCGGGCTGCCACAACGCAGCCCCGGTGCGCGACCGCGCACCAAACGCCACACCATGCACCAACCCGTTTTCTTCGGTCAGCACATGCACGCGGGCGTTATTTTCCCCCATGGGGGCAACAGAAAGCACAAGGGCGGGAGCCTCCCGATCATGGGAAGTCCCGCCCTGTAGCATTACGCGGCAATCAGCCTGAAATCAGACGCCGGAAACTTTTGCCACTTCAGCAGCAAAGTCATCGGCTTCTTTTTCAATGCCTTCACCCAGGTGGAAGCGATCGAAACCAACCAGCTTAACGCCAGCTTTTTCCAGAACGCTCTTCACACGGGTTTCACCGTCATGCACCCACACCTGCTCAAGAAGAACAACTTCTTCATAGAACTTGCGGATACGGCCTTCGATCATCTTTTCGATGATGGCTTCCGGCTTGCCAGATGCACGAGCCTGTTCGATCAGAACAGCGCGTTCACGTTCAACTTCTTCCGGGTTCAGGCTGGAAACATCCAGTGAAGACGGACGGGTTGCCGCAACGTGCATACCAACCTGACGGCCCAGATTTTCAATGGCGTCATCAGCGGTCGGGGCTTCAATAGCAGCCAGAACACCAATCTTGCCCAGGCCCGGACGCAGCGCACCATGCACGTATGTTGCCACAACGCCAGACGGCACTGTGAACACGCGGGCGCGACGCAGGGACATGTTTTCGCCAATGGTGGCAATCAGGTGCGTCAGTTCATCAGCAACCGTACGGCCGGATTCCAGCGTGGCTGCCTTGATGGCTTCCAGGTCTTCACCCGTCTTCAGGGCAACCTTGGCAACGGCTTCCACAAAGTTCTGGAAAGCTTCGTTACGGGCCACAAAGTCGGTTTCAGCGTTCACTTCAACCATGGCGGCTTTTTTGTCTTCAGACGCAACGCCTACCAGACCTTCAGCAGCCGTACGGCCAGATTTCTTGGCAGCAGCAGCCAGACCTTTTGTACGCAGCCAGTCAATAGCGCCTTCAATTTCGCCGTTGGCTTCGTTCAGGGCCTTTTTGCAGTCCATCATGCCTGCGCCAGTCTTTTCGCGCAGTTCCTTTACCAGTGCAGCGGTAATGGCCGCCATGTTCTGTCTCCTTAAAAACCGGAACGCGCCCGTGTGGGCGCGCACCAGGCTGTCATCATGCCTGAGGTCAGGCAGTCATCACATCTGAAACAGGCGGGCAAAAGCCCGCCTGTCAGTCACTTTATCAGCCAGCAGCCGGAGCAACGGCTTCAGCAGCAGGGGCTGCTTCTGTTTCAAGTGCCGGGTCAATCGGCAGTTCTTCAGAAGCACCGAAATCCTGACCAGAAGCACCCAGTTCTGCAGAAATACCATCCAGAACTGAAGAAGAAACCAGATCGCAATACAGGGAGATAGCGCGGATGGCGTCATCGTTACCCGGAATTGGGAAGGTTACACCCTTCGGGTCAGAGTTGCTGTCCAGAATAGCAACAACCGGGATACCCAGTTTGTTGGCTTCTTCAACAGCCAGCTTTTCCTTGTTGGTGTCGATGATGAACAGGATATCGGGCAGACCGCCCATTTCCTTGATCCCACCGAGCGAGCGTTCAAGCTTGTCACGGTCGCGGGTCATTTCAAGAATTTCTTTCTTGGTCAGACCGGCCGTGCCGCCGTCCAGCATTTCTTCAATCTGGCGCAGACGCTTGATGGAACCCGTAATGGTCTTCCAGTTTGTCAGCATCCCACCCAGCCAGCGGTGGTTCACGTAATACTGGCCACAACGCTTTGCAGCTTCAGCAATCGGTTCTGCAGCGGCGCGCTTGGTGCCAACAAACAGAACGCGGCCACCGCCAGCAACCGTGTTGCGGATTGCCTGCAGGGCGCGGTCAAGAAGACCAACGGTCTGCTGCAGGTCAATGATGTGAACCTGGTTGCGCACGCCGAACAGATACGGCTCCATACGCGGGTTCCAGCGACGAGTGTGGTGACCGAAGTGAACGCCAGCTTCCAGAAGCTGACGGAGTGTGAAATCAGGCATCGCCATCGGCGTCATTCCTACCTTTCTGGTTAATCCTCCGCAAAGCACTGTCCTGCGTAAACAGGACACCAGAGGTGTAAGGCTTTGCGTGCGTCGTCCCGGCCTGGGCCAAGCGATGCCGATATGGCGTTTTTCGCGCCTTCATGCAAGCAAAACTATTGTTTCAGCCTTCCTGCCGTGGCGTGGCAGCCTTGTTCGGCACGCCATGCCGGGCCAGCAGACTGCGCAACGCCTTAACAATAGGGAAGACCTCTATGTTGTGGTCGCCGCCCTGCTCACGCCAGGCTTTCTGCTCCAGTTCCACAATTTCACGGTCTTCTTCAAATATCCGATGCGTGAACAGCCCCAGCGCTGGCCATGCCAGATCAAGCAGGAAACCCCATTTCGGCTTCTTCACAGACAGCAGACCAAAGGCCTGTGTGCCAAACTGATCAGACCCCAGTGGCGTGTAGCACACCCACAGATCCATAATCAGATCCCCATCCTTGTCGTGAATTTTCAGTGTCTGGTATGGATAGGTGGTGCGGATGGAAACAATTTCCTCCACCGGCTGTTCGCGGCCTTCAAGATCGCGATGTTTGCCAAAAATCAGGGCTTCGGCCAGAGGCTGGTTGCCGCCTTTGCGCGCAAAGCTGTAGCGGGCTTCCAGAAAATTCTCGCCTTTGTCCTGCCCCATGAAGCGGGCCGTGATGGAGCCCATCTGCCGACGGTGCAAAAACTGATGATTCATATCCATCAGGTTTTCATGCATGAACGTATAATGGCATTTCAAGCGCGGCCCGAACTGGCGGGTCTTGAATTCAGGATTCCCGACCTGCGCAATATCTGGCACCGGCACGCTATCAGCCAACGCCGGGTCACCCGGAAAAATAAAAATAAGGCCTGATTTTTCGCGGCAAGGATAGGCTTTTACCGGCCTACCCACGTCCTCACGATTCAGGTAGGGCACCGTCACGCACTTCCCGGCCCGGTCAAACGCCCAACCGTGATAGCAGCATTTAATACAGTCGCCTTCGACCATTCCCTTGCTTAAGGGCACCTGCCGATGGGCACATCGGTCTTCCAGAGCATAGACCGGCCCTTTTTCAGGCCGAATCAGCGCAATAGGGTGGCCAGCATAGCGGGTTGGGAAAGCTTTACCCGCGCGCACCTTGTGCGACCACGCGACGGGATACCAGAAATTAGGGTCACAATCGATTTGCCGCAGATCATACTCCGGCATGTTCTGCTGGGGTGCGGGTGCTTTAGGGGGGGCTTCAACCAGCATAGCGTCCATATCCTTTCTGCTGACCCGAGGCTCATGCCCAGAAAGGAACCGAACCTCACATCTCTGATACAGCCGTTAAAACTGGGCTTTTGTCGGGCATCAGACAAGCCCTGACACTGCATGTCAGATTAGCCGAACCGTATTTACGCCCAACAGGAAGGCCTTAGCCCATTAAAAAAACGCCCCACCACCACGTTACGTGGCAATGGGGCAGCGCTCTGTTATTCCAGAGTGCATTTCTTAGTTGTCGCCAGAAATAAGCCTCTTAGTTTTCAGGCTGGGTTTCCGTGTGCGGGGGCGTACTTTTCTGGTGTGTATGCTTGCCGTTCTTGTGCTTACCCGGCTGGTACGCGTGGGGGGCTGTCAGCGACTGCTTGGTCGTTTCAGTCGTATCGGCTGGTTTGTCATTCGGCGGCGGCTGCGTGCCCGGCTGCTCGGCTTCAGTGCGCGGGTTGTTCCACAGCTTTTTGGATGGTTCCACGCGCTTGCCGTTTTCATCCTGCGCTGCTGGCGGAACCTTCCCTACCTGTGCGGCGGCAGAGTCTGCCGTGGGCGTTTTTGTGTTGTCAGCCTGCGCAAACGCAAATGCCGGAGCCACCAGCAGGGAGGCGGCCAGCACAAAAGAAGATGTTTTTGAAGGCATAATACTCTTTCTCCGTCTTATTCTTTCAGACACGTCTTCTGACAAAACGGAGTATTTTTCATACGGTTCCATATTTTATGAAGACAATGGAATATCCAGCACAGCACATAATTTGTTAAACCCTACCTGACACTGCGACAGCGGGCGTCCGTCCAGAGACGTCACAGACCGCGCCCCAAGGCTGTTGATCAGATAAACCGCTTCGGCTTCATAAACGCGCTGTGGAATTATTTCAGCCTCTGCAACCAGCCCTGCCCCCAGCAGCACCGCACGAGCCACACCGGGCAAAGCGCCCTCGGTTATCGCAGGGGTCAACCATCGCCCTCTTTCCTGAATGACCACCGTACTCACCGTGGTATCCGCCACACGACCGGCCAGATTCAGAATAAGCGCATCCCCGCACCCTGCCCGTGCGGCTTCCTGTCGCGCCAGAATGAAAGGCAGGTAGTTCAGGCTTTTCATCTGGCACAAAATGGATTTTTCATCCTGACGCACCCTTTTGCTGGTCAGGACAGACACGCTAGAACAGGTGGGCACACCCGATGTCACCGTCATGAAAACTGTGGGGACTGGGTTTTCAGGGGGCAGAAGGCCACGCGGCCCTACACCCCGTGTCACAGTCAACCGGGCTGAACCTTGCTGAATACCGTTAGCCTGACACAATGCCTGCCCTGCCTGCTGCACATCTTCCAACGACGGCACCGGCAGGTCCAAAATAGCTGCCCCCGCCTGCAAACGGGCCATATGCACATCAAGATGCCTTAACATTCCGCTATGCACGCGGAATGTTTCAAACAGGCCATCCCCCAATGTCAGTCCACGATCCGCCACGCTGACATGGGCCAGATGGGCATCACACAAACGGCCTTTCAACCAGACGACACTCATGCACCATCCCCGAACAGAGAGAAAAACGGAGCCAGTTTCAGCCGCATTTCCTCATACTCCTTTTCAGGATCAGAAAGAATGGTAATCCCCCCACCTGCTGCAATTTTCAGATGCTTTCCCGCATGAATAGCCGAGCGAATAACCACGGAACTCTCCACTCGTCCGTCAATACCGATGCTGAAAACGCTTCCACAATACGCGCCACGAGGCGATACCTCCAGTTCGTCAATAATTTCCAGTGCCCGATGCTTTGGCGCACCCGTCACGGAACCGGGCGGCAATGTGGCCTGTAACAGATCAAACACATCGCGCCCTGCGGCCAACTCACCCTGTACTTCTGAAACAAGATGATGCACATGGGCAAAACGCTCGACGTTCAAAAACTCGGGCACGCTCATGCTCCCTAGCCGTGCCACACGCCCAATATCATGGCGCATCAAATCAACAATCATCAGGTTTTCAGCACGTTCTTTTTCATCATCTGCAAGACGTTGAGCAAAAGCCTCATCGTCTGCGGCGGTGGCTCCGCGAGGCGCTGTGCCTTTTATAGGGCGTGATCTGATTGTTCCATTCCGGTCCACCTGTAAAAAACGTTCAGGCGATGTTGAGTGCAGCACATATTCTCGCCCACAAGCCAGATAAGCCGCAAACGGCGCTGGCGCATGCTCACGCAAAGCCAGATAAAGCGATATATCCGAATAATTTTCAGGAAAATTGGCTTTATAGCGGCCAGTTATATTCACCTGAAAAATATCACCAGCGGCAATATAATCTCGCGCCTTCGCAACTGCCGCACAATAGCTCTGCTGTGACTGATCCGCTTCAAATCTGAGGCGTGGCACGTCTGGTTTTACTGGAGGGGAGTGCGGCAGGCCCTCCCATTCTGGTAATAGACGTAGAAACAGCGTTTTTCCTACATCCTCTGTCGATGAAAACCCTGTCAGAAAAGCGCGTTTTTCAACCCTGTCCCACACAATGGCATGGTCGTAAAACGCAGCGGCAAAATCTGGTTCATCCGTTACAGGCTGGCGGGTAACAATCTGTTCAAGCGACACCCCCAAGCCATAACCTGCAAAACCAACCCAGCCACCAAAAAATGGAAGTTCTGCCAAGGTTTCATCGGCACCCAACCAGCCGTGCGGCATCTGCATTTTAAGAGACGCAAACAGTATTTCTGGGTAAAACGGCACACGCGGTGCATCATCACAGACCAGGAAACCATTTTGCACACGCACAACGCGGTCCGGGGCCCGGCAGAATATCTGCCATCGACTGCGGTCCTCTATAGGACCAGAACTATCCAGAAAAACACACCATTCGGTATCAGCCCATGCAGCAAAAACAGCAGCCGGGTCACGCCATGGCAGTTCGTGAGCCCAGATGCACACTGTCCCCATACTCTTTTTTCAGTCCTTCATTTTTCGCCACGAAGACAGTTTTTCAATAAATCGGTTAAGACCCAAAATGGCGTTCGATCTAACACAGGCATGATGGGCTCTGCGGCTAACCACCCACCATCCTGTCTAGCAGCGAGCCTTTTACCGGACGCACCGAAACACGGGCAGTTTCACAACCATTCGTTACACCTGTTCAACACGTGAAATTCCTTCCAGTGTTTTTAGCTTCTGGCTTAGCATGGGCGTAACCCGATATCCGCCTTTCAGGCGCACTTCAACATCACTGGTCTCATCCAGCCCCGGCATCAGTACAACGCGACCAGCACCGCCGCGCTGTTCGTTCAGAAGTTGGCTTAACTGCGCTAACACGGCTTCCTGCTCCACCCAGACGCGCAATTCGCTCTGCCCCTGTGCGGCGGCCTGTTCCAGTTCCATCACATCAGTGGCGGTAATACGCAGGGCTTCGCCTTCAAGTTTCAGGTCAGCTTTTACTAGAACGGCTGTCCCTGCAACCAGACTTTCCCTTACACGACTAAGAACTTCAGAAAAAAGTGTTACTTCGCATCCACCCGAGGCATCTGACAGTCTGACCCAAGCCATTTTATTACCTGTGCGTGTGGGGCGTTCCTTTTTATCAACAACGCAGCCCGCAATGCTGACACGCATGACCCCGGCCTCCGCCGCAGACATCAGGGCTGAACAGCGAGTAGCCCCCAGGCGACGCAGCACAGGCCCATAAGAATCAAGCGGATGCGCCGTCATGTGGAAGCCAATGGCTTCTGCTTCCATAGCCAGACGCTCAAACTCCGGCCAGTCCGGCCCGTCTTCCAACCGCAACGGCTCAACATGGCCGCCCCCACCAAACAGACCAATCTGGCCTGATGCCGCCTCCTGCGCCTGACTTTGGGCACGGCGCAAAATAGTCTCAGCAGAGCGATAAACACGCGCCCGGTTTTTATCCAGACATTCAAACGCACCCGCTTTGGCAAGATTTTCCATCTGCATGCGGTTAATCTGTTTGGGGTCCACCCGCGTGGCGAAATCAGCAAGATCCTTGAACGGGTTGGCCCCTCGCGCCGCTGTCAAAGCCTCCATCGCACTGAAGCCAACCTTCTTGATGGCAGCAAGAGCATAGCGAATACCATTGGTGCCATCAGGCAAAGTCTCGACCGAGAAATCGGCTTCCGATTTATTCACGTCAGGGGGCAGAACCTTGATCCCCATACGCTCGGCTTCCTGCCGTAACGCCGCCAGTTTTTCCGTCCGTTCACGCGCCAGAGACATACAGCCTGCCAGAAACGCCACAGGATGATTGGCCTTCATCCACGCTGTTTGGTAGGACACCAGAGCATACGCTGCCGCATGGGATTTATTAAAGCCGTAGTCGGCAAATTTTGCCATAAGGTCAAAGACCTCAACAGCTTTGTCACGATCAATGCCGCGTTTGACGGCTCCTTCGGTAAAGATTTCGCGCTGGGTATCCATTTCCGCACGAATTTTCTTACCCATGGCACGACGCAAAAGATCAGCACCGCCAAGGCTGTAGCCCGCCATTTTCTGGGCGATCTGCATCACCTGTTCCTGATAGACCATGATGCCGTAGGTCTCTTCAAGAATATCGCGGATTTCTTCGTGCGGTGGCTCCCAGGCCTCACCATGTTTTCTGCGGCAATAATCAGGAATATTTGCCATTGGCCCCGGTCGGTACAGGGCCACAGCCGCAATCAGGTCTTCCAGACGTGTGGGGCGCATCTGTTTCAGAACGTCGCGCATGCCCGCGCCTTCAAACTGGAACACGCCTGCCGTGTCCCCGCGGCTTAACATTTCATACGTCAGCGGGTCATTCAGCGGGATACGGCTCAGGTCAACCTCAATGCCCATTTTCTTCAGAAAGCCAACGCCACGTTGCAAAATGGTCAGCGTTGTCAGGCCCAAGAAGTCGAACTTGACCAGACCGGCCTGTTCAACAAACTTCATGTTATACTGTGTAACCAGCGTATCGCTTTTCGGGTCTCGATACAGCGGCACCAGTTCGACCAGAGGCCGGTCCCCAATCACCACACCTGCGGCATGCGTACTGGCGTGGCGGAACAGCCCTTCAAGCTGCTGGCCAATTTCAAGAAGCCTGCGAAGCGATTCATCGCTTTCCCGCATTTCCTGCAATTTTGGCTCACCTGCGATTGCTTCTTTCAGTGTCACAGGTTTTGCAGGGTTATTGGGTATCAGTTCAGCAACGCGGTTGACCATACCATAGGGCAGACCAAGCACGCGCCCCACGTCACGCACAGCCGCACGCGCCTGCAATTTACCAAAGGTAATAATCTGCGCCACGCGGTCGGCACCGTATTCACGCCGTACATAGGCAATCACTTCATCACGCCGGTCCTGACAGAAATCGATATCAAAGTCAGGCATGGACACACGTTCGGGGTTCAGAAACCGTTCGAACAGAAGATTAAAGGGCAGCGGATCAATATCTGTAATGGTCAGCGCCCACGCAGCCAGAGACCCAGCGCCCGACCCACGCCCCGGCCCTACGGGAATATCATGCGCCTTCCCCCACTGGATGAAGTCAGCCACGATCATGAAGTAACCGGGAAACCCCATTTTGGAGATAATATCGAGCTCGAACGCCAGACGTTCCTGATATTTCTTCTGGGTTTCGTCATCAAGCGCCATACCAGAAAGACGCTTTTCCAACCCTTCCCATGCCATGGCACGCAGGGTTTCATCTTCCGTTGCCCCTTCACGCACCTTGGGGCACATGGGCAAGAGGGGTTTGCGTGTTTCAACCTTTACGGCACAGCGACGCGCAATTTCTAACGTGTTGTCACAGGCATCGGGCAGATCAGCAAATAGTTCCCGCATGACAGAAGGCGGCTTGAACCAGTGCTCGGGCGTCACGCGCCAGCGGTCACGCTCCGCCATGGTGCGGCCCTGCGCAATACAGATCAGCGCATCATGGGCTTCATACATTTCCGGCTTGGGGAAGAAGCACTCATTTGTCGCGACAAGAGGCAGGCCAAACTGGTCGGCCAAGCCCAGCACGCCCGGTTCGACTGCTCTTTCCACAGGCAGGTTGTGGCGGTGCAGTTCAACAATCAGTCGGTCGTCAAAAACCTCGTGCAGCTGTGCCAGCCAGCGTTCGGCTTCGTCCTTCTGGCCTTCTGCCATCATCTGAAAGAGCGGCCCGCGTGTGCCACCCGTCAACAGCATCAGCCCTTCCGATTTTTCAAAAATGGTCTGAAGCGCCACAACCGGGTCAGACGGGTCAGACTCCTTGAACCCTGCCGAGGACAGAAATTGCAGATTGGTCAGCCCGATCTCATTCTGAGCCAGCAAAACAATGGGCTCAGCCGGGGCACCGGGTTTGTCATTCCGGGCCGCAAGACCAATCTGGCAGCCAATAATGGGCTGCACGCCTGATTTTGTGCAGTATTGCGAGAATTCAAGCGCACCAAACAGATTGCCCGAATCGGTAATAGCCACCGCAGGCATGTGCATTTCTTTGGCCATGCCCGCCAGTTCTGGCACACGGATGGCCCCCTGACTAAGGGAGTAAGCGGAATGAACACGAAGATGGACAAAATCAGCGTAGGGCATGGGTCTTCCTACCACAGCCTGAACACAATCTCACCTCTTGCAACGCGTTTATCTGCGCCTAAATAGGTGACACTTCTCTAGGTTCTTATCCGCATTGCCGGTAGGGGCGCACAGCACCGTTTCCCCAAACGGGTATCTGCTTTAAAACCAAGAACATGACGCAACAGCCCCCTCCTTTACGCCGTGGCTGGACCACCGGAAGCTGCGCTACAGCCGCAGCCAAAGCGGCGTGGTTAGTATTGATGGGGCAGACGCCACCTGCAACGGTTTCTATTTCGCTCCCCAACGGGCAGCAGGTCGTTTTTGCCGTGTGCCGATACGGGGTGGACAACGGCAACCCGTTTGCAGAAGTTATCAAAGACGCGGGCGATGATCCGGACGTTACCCACGGCGCAACCATTCGGGCCACAGTACGGCCTCTTCCGTCAGGCCACGGTGTCTGTTTTCGCGCAGGGGATGGTGTTGGCACCATTACGCGCCCCGGCCTGCCCCTGCCGCCCGGCGAGGCCGCCATAAACCCCGTCCCGCGCGCCATGATCTGCACGGCCTTGGCCGAAGCCAACGGCAGCTTGCCTGATGCTGAAGTCACCATTTCTGTCGCAGACGGGCTGCACCTTTCACAGCGCACCCTTAACAGCCGATTGGGAATAATCGGTGGGCTTTCCATTCTGGGCACCACCGGGATTGTGGTCCCTTTTTCCTGCGCGGCATGGATCAGCAGTATTCATCGCGGCATTGATGTGGCCCGCGCTGAAGGCCTGACACATCTTGCTGGCTCAACCGGGAATGTGTCTGAAAAAGCAGCTCAGAAACACTATAATTTACCAGAAACCGCACTGATAGAAATGGGCGATTTTGTTGGCGGGATGCTGAAATACTTGCGTCAACACCCCATTGAACGCCTGACGATTGCGGGCGGCATTGCCAAAATGACCAAACTTGGCCAAGGCCGTCTGGACCTTCATTCCAAACGAGGTCAGGCCGACATGGCCGCACTCGCCCAACTGGCGGCGAGCAGTAACGCTACGACGGATGCTCTTGCCGCCATCGCAGCAAGCCCAACCGTTGCCGAGGCCTTTTTAGTCGCAACCCAAGCCGAAATTCCACTGGGAAACCTTATCGCCCAATCCGCTCTTACAACGGCTTTAGAAGTCTTGGCCCCGACACCCTGTCAGGTTGATGTTCTGGTTTATGACCGCGCAGGCCAATGCGTAGGGCACGCAGGCCCCAGTCTGCCAGAACGACACGCCTAACTTCTGAAGCGACGCCTGTAGTCAGGATCATAAAGCGCGCTTTCCCGAAAATCTTTCTTTGCCAAAGCGGGACCAACCAGAATAAGGGCTGTACGTTCAATCGGGTTTTTGGCAAACTCTTCTTCAATCGTTGCCAACGTACCCCGCAGAACGACCTCATCTGGCCATGTTGCGCGGGCCACAATGGCAACCGGGCAGTCTGATCCATAAAAAGGTGTCAGTTGCTCAACAATTTTATCAAGAACATGCACCGCCAGATGAATGGCAAGTGTTGTGCCGGTTGCCGCAAAGGCCGCCAGATTTTCGCGCTCTGGCATGGCAGAAGCCCGGCCTGTTACGCGCGTCAAAACCAGACTTTGCGCCACACCGGGTATTGTCAGTTCCTGCCCCAAAACAGACGCGGCTGCGGCAAACGCTGGCACACCCGGCACCATACGCCACGGAACACCATGTTTTTCCAACCGTCTGATTTGTTCAGCAACAGCACTGTAAATGGACAGATCGCCCGAATGAAGACGTGCGACATCCTGCCCCTGCTGATGGGCGCGCACATATTCTGCCTCAATTTCATCTAACGTCATCGGGGCGGTATCGACCAGCCGTGCATCAGGCGGGCAGAACGTCAGCATATCAGGCGGCACGATTGACCCCGCATACAGGCAGACAGGGCAGCTTGCCAGAATATCGCGCCCGCGCAGCGTCAGCAGATCAGCCGCCCCGGGCCCGGCCCCGATGAAATGAACTGTCATTGTGCTCCTCCTTCAGCCAAAGCCCCTGCCAGCGCGCAGGTGACATGATCTGCTGCCCGCCGTGGCACCAGCAGCACTGCGCCTCGACCTGCCGCAGCAAGTGCGCAGGCCTCAGCCACTGACGCCATACCTGTTTCTGAATATGTTTTTTGTGAAAATGTCTGACATTTCACCTGAACATCCAGCATATCCTGCTGACTGATCCAGACAAGTTGCAGCCCAAGTTCTGACGCAACAGCAACGGGCAGTGTACTCTCATGCTTAAATGCCGGAACCGCAAGATGCGTCATTTTAGAAGTGTTGCCGTCTTGCACAACGGTTTTTGCCAGTGCCACGGCTTTCTCAACCGTTGCGCGACTATTCCAGCCCATGCCCAGCACGCTCATTGTGTGTACGGCTTCCAAGCCACCCACTGCATCACGCTCATACCCGGACGAAAACCGTGGAGCGAGCCGACTGTCTCTAACCGCGCAACATTCAGCCGCGTTAACGTGCCGCCCCAGTCCTGCATGGCCTGAAACAGGCGCAGTTCTGTTTCAACCACAACCGCGTTCACCACCATGCGCCCACCGGGCTTTAACGCAGCCCATGCGGCCTCCAGCACGTTTGGCTTACTGGCACCGCCACCGACAAAAATAGCGTCAGGTGAAGCCAATTTTTCAAATATTTCCGGGGCAGAGCCTTCTGCAATCTGCAATCCCGGCACACCCAGGGCAAGCGCGTTGCGGCCAATGCGGGCTGCCCGTTCTGACACCCGTTCTATGGCTATAGCCTGACACATGGGGTCAGACAGCATCCATTCTATGCTGATGGAACCCGCCCCACCACCAACATCCCACAAAAGTTCGCCTGCCCGTGGCGCAAGAGAGGAAAGTGTGACCGCGCGGATTTCGCGTTTGGTCAGTTGGCCATCGTGCTCAAAACAGGAATCAGGCAACCCCGAAACTCGCGGCAGCGTGTGTGCGACTGTGTCGGCCTGAACCTCCAACGCAAGCATATTCAGGCGCGCAACTGGTTCGGGTGGCCCTTCCTGTGCTGTGCAGAGCGTTATTTTTTCATGCTCTCCGCCCAGAGCCTCCAGAATATAGCAACGCGTTGTGCCAAACCCACGCTCTGTCAGCCATGCCAGAACCGTAGCGGGCGACGTTTCGTCTGCACAGAGAACCAGCAGCCGTGCTGCCGGTTGTAAAAATGGCAGCAGCAATTCTTTTGGCCGACCACATACCGACAATACCCGGCAGTTTTGCTGCGCCCACCCCAAGCGGGCACACGCCAAAGAAACGGATGAGGGTGCGGGAATAGACAGCATTTCAGAAGGCAGAATGAAACGTGCCAAACTGGCCCCCACCCCGTAGAAAAAGGGATCTCCCGAAGCGAGAACAACCGTCGGTTGCCCCCGTCGCGCCACAACCTGCTGCACACCGTCCGCAAACGGTGTAGGCCAGACGTGCGACTCACCCGACAAAAGAGATCGACAATTTTCAAGATGCCGTGCGCCACCAATAACATATGGCGCAGTTTGCACACGATGCCGCGCCACAGCCGACAATCCGTCTATGCCGTCCTCACCCACACCAACAAGAGTTAACCATGGCGGTGTCAGCATGAGTCCTCCTTATGCAGGCTGTCTGTTTTGCACATTGCGCTCTGCTGCAAACGAAAAGAGCAGCTCATGTTATGAGACAATATGTTTGTCAGGGTTGGGACTGTAAAAAACGGGCCAACCCAATTATTCTTATAGGCATGTTCAAGAAAGGAAAAAGCGTGTCCTCGGTCGTTCACTCTGCCGTTCAACCGTTTCCCGTTGTCATTCTGGGCGGCACGACTGAGGCTGCGTCCTTGTGCAGACACCTTGAACAGGATGCCCGGTTCAACGCCACATTGTCTCTGGCCGGTGTCACCCGGGCACCCCATTTGCCAGATCTGCCTGTTAAAATTGGTGGTTTTGGTGGTGTGCAGGGTTTGAAAAACTGGCTGCAAGAAAACGGTATAAGAGCCGTGGTGGATGCCACGCACCCCTTTGCTGCCACCATGAGCCATAACGCTGCCACAGCCTGCACTGATCTGGCGTTGCCCCTGCTGCGGCTGGAACGCCCCGCATGGCAACCAACTGAGCAGGATAACTGGCACGCCGCTGCATCGCTGGCGGAAGCAGCTATGGCACTGGCAAACCCGGGTGGTTGGGATAAAACCCCCGCGACGGTGTTTCTGACAACAGGCCGCAAAGACACCAGACCGTTTCAAGACGCCCCGCGCCACCATTATATTCTGCGGTCGATCGAACCGCCTGATGAGGCTGCGCTGCCGCCACACACCACCCTGATAACCGCCCGTGGCCCCTTTGGTCTGGACGATGAACTGCGGCTGCTGCGCGCTTATGAGGTCGATGTTCTTGTGAGCAAAAACTCTGGCGGAGACGCCACTTTTCCCAAAATTCAGGCTGCCAGAATACTGAACATACCCGTTATCATGATAGAACGCCCCCACCCCAGCCCGGCTCCGGTTGTGGCCACGGCAGAGAATGCTTTGCAGTGGCTGCTGCGGCATCAGTCAGCCTCAACCTTGCGGGACGTATAAAACCACGGCAACTGCCCACCGGGCCGGTCTATCAGGTGGCTTGCTGTGCAGCCTATCAGCACCAATGTGCTCATATCCGCCCAAGCCGCGTCGGCTTCCGCCAACTGCGCGATTTTGACGGCTTCATCGGGGCGACCAATCGCCCGCGCAAAAGCAACCGGCACGGAATCAGGCAGATAATGACGCAAATGCTCCAATGCGTCCGCCAACTGCCATGGGCGCGCGTGTGACCGGGGGTTATAAAGCGCAATCACAAACCCGGCTTCTGCCGCCAGTTGCAGACGACGCAAAACAACAAGCCAGGGCTTGAGGTTGTCTGAAAGCGATATAACGCAAAAATCCCCACCCAAGGGGGCACCCAGCCGTGCGGCTGCGGCCATAACGGCACTCACACCCGGCACAACCTGAATATCAAGCGTGCGCCATGACGCCGGGCCATTCTGCACAGCTTCAAACACGGCGCTAGCCATGCCGAACACCCCGGCATCCCCGCCCGAGACCACACCGACATGTCGGCCCGCTTCTGCCATTTCCAGCGCATGGCGCGCCCGTGCCAGTTCTTCGCGATTGTCAGAAACATGACGCACAACATGCGCCGGGGCATTAACCCGCTGCACATACGGGCCGTAACCCACCAGATCAGTTACATTCGCCAAAGCCTGCGTGGCCTGGGGTGTGATTTGCAACGCATTACCCGGCCCCAGCCCGATAATGCTGATCCGTCCGCTCATCGCACGCCCTTTCGGCCCGGCACAAGAACTAGGGAAAAATACGGTGCTTTTTCAGCGCAGTCTGTCACGGGATGAGAAAACCCGTTTTCCTGTGTGCCACGTTCAACATACTGGGCATCATCCAGACGGCCGCTGCGTGCCAGTGCCCGTTGCAGTTTTGGCATGTTCCGGCCAATTTTCATCACAACAGCAGCATCAGCGCGTTCAAGCCAGTTTTCCAGTTCAGGCTCTGGCAATGTAGCGGGCAGCACGCACAGAACATCATCGCCGTGTGTCATGGGTTGGCGCGCCTGCGCCCAGCAGCCGCTCATTGCGGTAATGCCGGGGGTCACATCGGTTTTAAACGTGCTGCACAGCCGATCAAAAAGATACATGGCGGAACCGTATAAAAACGGATCGCCTTCACACAGCAGAACCACATCCTGCCCATTGGTCAAAATGCTCGAAATATCCTGCGCACTTTTATCATAAAATGCGTGCATGCGTGTGTGGTAGGCCGGGTCAGCAACTGATAATTCTGTTGTAAACGGGTAAGCTAACCGTAGTTCCCGCGTTGTGGGGCGAATATAGCGATCGGCAATTGTCCGGGCGTGACCCTTTTTATCATGCCGACAGAAATAGGCTACCACAGGCGCATTTTGTATCACGCGCACTGCCCGCATTGTCAGCAATTCAGGATCACCCGGCCCAACGCCTACGACATAGAACGTGCCCGCCGCCATTACTCGGCCTCGCTTGCCAGTGCATTGACGGTGGCCGCAGCCATGGGGCTGCCACCCAGACGCCCTTTGACCACCAGCCATGGCACATCATGACGCTGGGTAAGCGCGTCCTTGGATTCCGCTGCCCCGACAAAACCCACCGGCAGCCCAATGATGGCAGCGGGTTTTGGTGCCCCGGCATCAAGCAGTTCAAACAGATGGAACAGTGCTGTCGGCGCATTGCCTATGGCAACCACCGCCCCGGCCAGTTTATCGCCCCAGAAATCAAGTGCGGCGGCTGAACGCGTATTCCCTATCAGGCGCGCCTGTTCTGGCGTGCGGTCATCACGCAAGGTACACACAACGTCATTATCAGCAGGCAGTCGCGCGCGGGTAACGCCTCTGGCCACCATTTCCGCATCACACAGAACAGCGCATCCATTTTTCAAAGCTGCCCGCGCAGAGGAAACAAAATTGTCTGTCATGGCCACATGCCGGGCAACATCGACCATGCCACATGCGTGGATGATACGCACCACAATCTGCGCCTGTTCTGGCGTGAAGGCCCTTAAATCCGCTTCAGCACGAATGGTTGCGAATGAACGCCTGTAAATAGCCGCGCCGTCGCGGATGTAATCATAGGCAGTCATTCTATTCCTCTCACGCGCCTTCTTCTTTGGCCCATAGCTGCATCTGGGCGCTCACTGCTGTCTTGTCTGGCAGATAACACAGCGGTTCATCGCCCGCGCAGCCATTTCTGACAAGGGCGGAGTGATGCAAACCCGATACCACCGTCACCCACGCGGGCTTGGGGTATGCGCACCCCTTGTGACACCCCGACACATGCAGGACACGCCCCGGCGGCACAAAGCGTGCCAGATCAAGCGCCTGCGCGCCAACATCGGCCACGGCCTGCGCACATCCGGCCACACCACTACAGGCTTTTACGCGCAACCTTGCATCATTGGGCGTAATCACCAGCCCTTCGTTGGCCAGTGTTTCCCGCCACGCGGTATCCTGCTGCCCCGCAAGCACCATTGTGTGCCATGGCGTCAGGCGAAGAATGCCATCTCCTTGCTCGGCAGCCCAGGCACAGGCTTGCAACATGGCAGGCGTTATCTGCCCCAAGGGCACACCAACCCCATACGCGCCTGCTGAGGCTCCGATCAAAGGGCCGACTGAAACGGTAGGCTTTTGCTGCCACAAAGGCAGGGGCAACAGGGCGTGATGCACAATCCCGCTTTCCGCGAACAGATCAGGCCCGATGGAGGCCTCCCGCAATGGCCGTTTTGTTAGGCCCAGCGCCACAAAGCGGGTCGCCAGAAACAGAGCAAGGGTGACGGCAGCCTCACTGGTCAGATCCTCGCTTCGGGCTGATCCACACACGACACGCCACATATCTGCACCGGCACCGGCCTGAAGCATGATGTCGGCAGACAAAGATCCTACAGGAAAAAACCCTCCGCCATCGACAGCAAAACCAAATTTATCTGGCAACGCAGACAGACCTTCTGTTTGCCGTAAGCCCTGTTGCATCCGGTCAGCAACATGGGCGGTTGTCCCGGCACAGGTCGGGTCATCCCCCATCAAGGGCGATACCAGAAGGTTTTGACGTTTCTCCTGCCCTTCATCCGGCAAACCAAGGCCTGCGGCAATCACACGGCCCGGAAAGCCCTGTGTATCTGTATGCGAAAACCCTCGCAGTTGCAGATTGGCACGGTTTGTCAGGGTGATAATGCCGTTTCCATACCCTTCGGCTTCCTGCGCAATGACTCTGGCCTGTGCCGCGCTTATCCGGTTTAGCGATGGTCGCACCCGGACCAGCCAGCCATCCGCCGCCTGCATGGGCGCATACAGGCCCGGACACCACCCTTTGACCACTGGCGATGCTGCTGTCATAGCGCTTCAGCCTCCCCATACCTTTTTGGCTGCGTTTCCCCTTCAGACTGGTGCCGTTGTGGTTCTGTGCAGCCTGTCGTGTCTTGTTAGGCACCCGGTCAGGCAGTGTCAAAACCCCGTGCGCAGGGCAGCCTTTCCCTTGCCAACAGAGCTTCCGGCCCCAAGGTTGAACGCTTGACGCAAAAGTGAGGGAGAACACAACCGTGCACTATCGTCAGTTAGGCCGTTCAGGCCTGCTTGTTTCGGCGTTCACGCTGGGCACCATGACATTTGGCGGCAAGGGAGCCTTTGCCAAAACCGGCAATACAGACCTTGCAGGCGCGGCCCGTCAGATTGATCTGTGCCTGGATGCCGGGATCACTATGTTTGACACGGCCGATATCTATTCCTCGGGTGAGTCAGAAACCATTCTGGGTCAGGCCCTGAAAGGCCGGACAAAGGAAGCGCTGGTAACAACCAAGGCACGCTTCCGCACGGATGACGGCCCCAATGGTGAGGGCTCATCACGTTATCATTTAATTGCAGCCTGTGAAGCCAGCCTGAAGCGGCTAGGCCGCGACCATATTGACCTGTATTATCTACACGAATGGGACGGCATCACCCCATTAGACGAGACCCTTGAAGCGCTGGACACCCTGACCCGCACCGGCAAGATACGCTATGCGGGCGTTTCAAACTTTTCCGGCTGGCATATTATGAAGGCGCTGTCCGTTGCGGAACGGGACCGTCTGATTGCACCCGTGGCGCAACAGATTCATTACTCGCTTCAGGCACGGGAAGCGGAATATGAACTTCTGCCCATAGCCAAAGATCAGCAGATTGGCGTTCAGGTCTGGAGCCCGCTGGCAGGCGGTCTGTTGTCGGGCAAATATCGGCGTAACCAACCCACCCCACAGGGACGGCAGTTGGAAAACTGGGGCGAACCCCCGGTATATGATAAGGAAAAACTGTTCGATATTGTCGAGGTTCTGGTGAACGTTGGCGAAGAACTGGGGGTATCAGCCGCACAGGTTGCCCTTGCCTGGACCCTACATCGCCCCGCCATTACATCAGTCGTGATCGGCGCCCGCACAGATGACCAATTAAAAGACAATCTGAAAGCCGCAAACCTGACGCTGTCAGCCGACCAGATCAGGCGACTGGATGACGCCAGCAAACCACCGCTACTTTATCCCTACTGGCATCAGGCCAACACGGCGTCCGCCCGGTTAAGTGCGGCTGACCGGCTGCTGCTGGAACCTTTTATCAAAACACAGTAAAACTCGCGCCCCTGTGGAGAGGTGCAGCACAACAAGGATTTTCCCTTATCCTGTGCCTCTCCTTCTTTTTGACGTAACCGGGACACGCAATGAAGCTTGTTAAAACCAGGCAGGAACTGACCGATATTGTTACACAGTGGCACCGTGAGGGGGAGACAATCGGCGTTGTCCCCACAATGGGGTCGCTGCATAACGGTCATCTTGCGCTGATAAAGGCGCTGGACGGAAAAGCCACCCGACGGATTGTGACCATTTTTGTCAATCCGATCCAGTTCAACAACCCGGATGACTTTCATCTTTATCCGCGCGGACTGGACGCTGATGCGGCCATACTGACGGAAACCGGCATGGTCGATGTGCTGTATGCGCCGGACGAAACGCAGATTTATCCGCCGGGTTTTTCAACACGGGTTATTGTGTCCGGTCTGGATGCCATGTTGTGCGGCGCAGACCGCCCCGGCCACTTTGACGGTGTGGCCACCATTGTCACCAAACTGTTCATGCAGACACGGGCTGACATTGCTGCATTTGGTGAAAAAGATTTTCAGCAACTCAGCATTATTCGGCGCATGGTGCAGGATCTTGATCTGCCCATAACCATTCTGCCTGTGCCAACAGTGCGCGAAGCCGATCAACTGGCGCTGTCCTCTCGCAACAAGCGGCTAACGACGGCGCAACGGGCACGTGCAGCCCACCTGCCCGCCAGCCTGCTGACGTGTATTGCGGAACTGAAAGCCGGGAAAAACACGGACGCCTGTTTGCAAACCTGCCGCGAAGAATTGGAAGAAGCCGGTTTTACCGTGCATTATCTGGACCTTCGCTCTGGCACATCCTTACAGGTAGCGCAGCCGTCAGACCCCGCAGCCCGTCTTTTTGTGGCCGCCAGCCTTGGCGATGTACGGCTGATTGATAATATGCCGCTTTCCTGACACGCTTGCTTTTTTCTGTATCTGAAAAGGATTTTCAGGATGACCATTACACGTCTTGACCCCGAAGAACGCCTGACCGGCGCAGTTATTTATAACGGGCTTGTGCATCTGGCCGGACAGGTTGCTGATGATGCATCGCTGGATGCGGAAGGCCAGATGGCTGATATTCTTGCACAGGTTGATACCCTGCTGGCCAAAGCCGGGACCGACAAAAGCCGCCTTCTGTCCGTGCAGATTTTTCTGGCCGATATGACCGATATGGCCGCCATGAACCGAGCATGGGATAAATGGCTTGACCGCAACAACAAACCAGCCCGCGCAACGGTTGAAGCCAAACTGGCCAACCCCGCCTGGCGCGTTGAACTGACTGGGATTGCTGCGCTGCCATCTGCCTGACAAAAAATAGGGGGCGACTTTTCACACGTCGCCCTACTGTTCAGCCACACACAAATGTACATGCGAAAAAGCAGAACACACACTGTGTTGTCTACTTTGAAATGCTTTTAATTTTTCAAGGGAAAATCTGGCTGGCTCCCGAAGTAGGACTCGAACCTACGACCCAGCGATTAACAGTCGCTTGCTCTACCAACTGAGCTATTCGGGATCAGCGAGGCACCGTATAACCGGGTTCCCGCTTGCTCGTAAACCCCCTTTTTTCATTTTTTTTCATTTCCCGTTTCCCTTGCAGGACGACACCCAGAAAAACACAGTGTAGGAAGAAAGCATGAGCACCAACGGTTCGTCTTCCACCGCTGTTTCCCGCCGCATTCTCCTCAGCAGCCTTGCCGGGCTTGCTGTGGCGGGTGGCGTGGGGGCTTATGAAATTCACAAAGCCAACCGCCCACCCCGCAAACAACCCGATGGCCAGTATCGGCAGCTTAAAATAACATGGCCGAATGCGGCCACCGCGCCTGTTCTGGCCGTGGCGTATCAGAAAGATTTTTTTAGCCGCTACAGTCTTGATGTTGATACCGTAGGCAGCCCCAAAAACGGGCAGGAAGCGCTTGATCTGCTTGCCAGCGGCCAAACCGGTTTTGCTGTAGCCCCTGCCCTGACCTGGCTGACACGCCTGCATGGAGGGCTGGACGCCAGTTTAATTCTGGGGATTCAACCGGGCGTTTTCCGTCTGCTGGTCAGGCGCGGGTCGGGTATTACGCGGCTTGATCAGCTTGTCGGTCGGCCCGTGGCCGTCACAGACCAGAATGCTGCTGACAAACTGTTCTTTGCCATCATGATGCGGCGCAAAGGCATTAACGCCATGGACGGCGTTAACTGGAAAAACCTGCCCGCCACAGACGTGCTGGATGCCGCCAACCGGAAAGAGATTGACGCCGTAGTGGCGCATGACCCGTTAACGTGGCAACTGCTCAGCCACAATGGTGGCCTGTTTTCAGAATTGGTCAGCAGCAATACGGGACATTATGCAGACCGGGTTAATCTGGTGCTCGGCGTGGCGAACAGCGCCCTGAACGCAGACCCTGACGCCGCAACGGCCATGGCCCTAACGCTGCGTGACGCCGCAAAATGGACCAATATACACCGCGACGAAGCCGCAACACTGGTAGCTGATGATACACCGGGACTAAGTGCTGACAGTGTGTTGCAGATGCTGCAAAGTGAACCTGCCATTCGGCCCGTCGCAGGCCGCCCGTTACGGGAACAGATTGCACAATATTGCGACGAACTTCAGCTTATATCCCTGCTGCCCGCCACGGAAAGCGCGTCTGATCTGGCAAAGCGTTACACACGCAATGTTCTACGTGGCTAACCAAACTGTTTTAACGCACCACTTCAGAATAACAGCAGCACTCTTCCCCCGTTCTTGAACAAGGGATGCGGCGTCTTGCTCGGCGTCAGGTCGTTTCCTGAACCGGCTTCGCGTTTTTACGCGAGCGCGGCAGGCGGATTTCGCTGGCCAAAACCCCGACCAGAATCATGCCCGCCCCTATCAGGGCTGAAAACGGCAGACGTTCGCCCGCAATACGCCCCACCAGTCCAGCCCACACAGGCTCGGCCGCATAAATAACGGTGGCGCGCGTGGCAGAGACGGTTTTCTGCGCCCAGTTCATGGCAAACTGTATGATAGCGCTCATGGCCCCAAGCCCGATGGCCGCAACCAGCCAGACCCAGGAAAAAGGAGGGACGGATTCGCCAGCAATCGGCATGGCTATCAGCGCCAGAATTCCGGCAACCAGAAGCTGAACCATGGTGACGCGACGGCTATCCACGCTTAGCGCAAACCGGCTGATAAGGATAATTTCAGCCGCTATAGCCACCGCACTTAAAAAGGTTGCACCTTCCCCAGCGCTAAAACCAACGCCCGAAACGGCGTCTGCCCCCGTTAGCAAGAGCAACCCGATAAAAGCACACGCCACGCCAATCCAGCTCATGGCATGGGGTCTGCGCCGCAAAACAGCCCACTGCAAAAATGGGACCATGGGTACATACAGCGCTGTAATAAACGCCGACTGCGTGCCTGAAATTGTTTTCAGGCCCAAAGTTTGCAGGCTGTACCCCAGGAAAACGGAAACACCGATACAGCAGCCTGCCTTGAGTTCGTGCCTGTTCAATCCACCCAGAGATTTGCGGAACAGAATGACAGACATCACCCCGGCTGTGATAAACCGGAGCCCTACGAAAAACAGCGGGCCGGTAAACCGCATGGTGTTATGAATAATCAGGAACGTCGCACCCCACAGCATGGTAATGCCAATCAGAATCATCTCCTGCCGGGAGACAAACTTGACGGACGGGGCTGTGGAAGGCTGTATCCTGTTCATAGGTTTCAGCATATATGGGCACTATAATGCACAATCAACCCCCACGTTCTGATGTTCTGGCCCATGTGGGGACAAATCTGCGCACATTGCGCAAGGAAGCCGGATTAAGTCAGGAGGCTCTGGCCGCAGCGTCAGGCATCAGCCGCCGCATGATTGTTAATCTGGAATCCGGCAACGCCAATATCAGCCTCGGCAGTCTGGACCGTCTGGCCGAAGCCCTGAACACCACGTTTCTGAAACTGGTCAGCAACCCCGCGCAGGAAAGCCGTAAACTGCAAGAAGTGATGTGGCGCGGCAAAAATGATGTCAGCCAGGCCACCCTGCTGGGGGCTACCCCTGCCCGGCAGGATACCCAACTCTGGCTCTGGTCTCTGGCCGCCGGGGAACGCTACGTGGCTGACCCGGACCCGGAGGGCTGGCACGAAATGGTTTTTGTGCTTGAAGGCACCCTTCAGATTGATTTTGATACCGAAAGCCAGACTGTTACCGCCAACGACTTCACGATTTATAGCAGCGCCCAGAACTACGCTTACCAGAACACGGGCACGGGTGTGTTGCGCTTCCTGCGTACGGTCTCATCCTGACGCGCCATAAGGACTCTGCACGTACCTAAGTGCTCGCTTCATTGCTCTAACCGGACTGCTGCGGCAACCTGTATGACGGAACCGCGTTCCTAACCGCGTAAAGAAAGACTGCGCGATAAAAGGAATAGTGTCCCGATGAAAAAAATAACAGCGCTTGGTATGGTCTGTACGGTTGCTTTGCTGGCCGGGTGTAGTGACCCGAAAGCCGCCAACGAAGACAATTTCAAAAAAGCCCTGAATACGCATTACGAGAAAAACTGCGTTGCCCTGTCCTGGATGGATTTTTCCAATAGCCACCCCGGCTACCCGGTTTCCATAAAACTGGAAACACCCACCATGTTCCGCGGCCCGGAAGGCACGGCTGAAGCCAATGAGAAAAAACTGGCCCCCTATGAAGCACTGGTCAGTGCCGGACTGCTAAAAGGTGAGGATGGGCAGGTAAAATCTGACGGTCTGTTTGCTGACAGCAAAGATACGCCTGCACCGGGTCGCATTTACTCCCTGACGGAAGAAGGCAAAAAAGCTTACCAGTCGCCCGGAAACACTTTCTGCGCTGGCCACTATACAGTTGAAAACATCGAACGCTTCACCCCACCGTCTGATAGCCCCATGGGAAAACTCTCCAGCGTTGTTTACACGTATGGTCCTGACGGCGAGATTGCAGATTGGGCTAAAAACCCTGCAATACAGAAAACATTTCCTGATTTTGCCGTAAAGCTGACCCCGCACCAGCATGGTCATGAGGAATTACTGCTAACCAACAAAGGCTGGATGCCAGCCAGAGATTTCCAGAAATAAGGCCACTATTCCTGCGGACTACTGTTTTGTAATCCGCAGGAAAACTGATTGTTTGTTGTGAACGCGCAAGATACCTTAATCTTGCGAAGCCTTGATCATCAACTCCATCTGCAACAAAGAGGGTTGATACAATCAGTCGATTTTAGATTTTTCTAGTACCTTAATGAAGATCACTGACAAAGCGGGCAATGCGGTTACACGCTTCCTGTAGATCTTCATCGCGCGTGGCGCAGGACAGACGTAAATAGGGCGACAGCCCAAATGCGCTTCCCGGCACCGTTGCGACATGCGCTTCTTCCAGTAACGCCAAAGCAAAATCGTGATCTGTTTCCAGCCTTACGCCGCCCGCTGTTGTGCGGCCCAGACACCCGGCCACCCCCGGATAGGCATAAAACGCCCCTTCCGGCATGGCGCATGTCAGACCGGAAATTGCGCGCAGTGCGTCCACCACCATTTTACGGCGACGGCTGTAAGTTGCAGCCATATCGTGCACCAGATCAGCGGGGCCATCTAACGCACAGGCCGCGGCGGCCTGCGCAATGGAGCAAACCCCGGACGTTGCATTTCCCTGCACGCCGCGCATTGCCGCGATCAGATCTTTCGGGCCACCGGCAAACCCGACGCGCCAGCCTGTCATGGCATAGGCTTTTGACACACCGTTGAGTGTCACCGTCCGCTCTTTCAGATCAGGCGCAACCGCCGCCAGAGACGCAGACCTGACACCATCAAAAACAAGATGTTCGTAGATTTCATCAGATAGGATCCAGACGTCTGGATACTGGCGCAACACATCTGCTATGGCCTGCAAATCTGCCTTTTCACAAACAGCGCCGGTCGGGTTGTTCGGGAAATTCAGCACGACCCAGCGGGTACGGGGCGTCAGCGCCGCAGCCAGAGCTTCCGCTTTCAGTTTAAATCCGTCTTCCTCGCGGCAGGGAGCATACACAGGCACCCCGCCAAACATCCGGGCAATCAGCGGGTAACTTACCCAGTAAGGTGTTGGCACAACCACTTCATCGCCATCGTTAAGAGTGGCCATGAAAGCGTTAAAAATAACCTGTTTGCCACCGTTCGAGACCATGATCTCGTCCAGGCTGTACTCAAGGGCATTTTCACGCAGAAACTTGCGGGCGATGGCTGCCTTCAGGGCGGGTGTGCCATCAACCGGCGGGTATTTTGTCTGTCCGTCTAGCGCGGCCTGATGAGCCGCCTGCACTACGGCTGGGGGCGTGGGGAAATCAGGCTCCCCCAACGCTAAAGAAATAACCTGCTTGCCTTCTGCCCGCAGCGCCCGTGCGCGACGCGCCATTTCAATGGTCGCAGGGGCCGGCAGCCCCTGCATGCGGCGGGCAAAAGACCGTCCCATTCTTAAACCAGCCCAGCGCAGAAACGCTGAATCCGTTCACAGGCTTCACGCAGACTTTCGGTATCGGTGGCATAAGAAATGCGCAGATGCCCCGGATACATGAAGGCGGAACCATGCACGGCGGCAACACCTTCTTCTTCCAGCAACGCGGTCACGAAATCTTCGTCCGTGTCCAGCTTGCGGCCACCGGCAGATGTTTTTCCCAGACACCCTTCCAAAGACGGGAAGACATAGAACGCGCCTTCCGGTTTGTCGCACTGAAGGCCGGATGCCTGATTCAGCATGGACACCACCAGATCACGACGGCCCTGATAGGTTTCCACCATTTCATTAATGAAATTCTGCGGGCCGGTCAGTGCCTCAACCGCCGCTGCCTGCGCAATGGAGCATGGATTGGAGGTCGACTGCCCCTGCAACTTGTTCATGGCCTTGGTCATTTCAACCGGCGCACCGGAAAAACCAATTCGCCAGCCCGTCATGGCATAGGCTTTTGACACACCATTCATGGTCACAGTGCGGGCGCGCAGACGGGGCTCAACTTCCACAAACGTGGCGGGGCGGAAGCCGTCATAAACCAGCTTTGCGTAGATATCGTCAGTGAAAATCCAGATATGTGGATGACGCAGCAGCACGTCGCATAGCGGCCGCAGATCTTCCGCTGAATACGCAGCACCGGTCGGGTTGCACGGTGAATTCAGGAAAAACCATTTTGTGCGCGGGGTAATGGCGGCTTCAAGTTCCTCGGCCGTCAGTTTGAAACCGTTTTCACGCTTGCACGGCACAATAACCGGCACACCTTCGGCCAGCGTCACAATATCAGGGTAGGAAACCCAGCAGGGCGCAGGAATAATGGCTTCATCACCGGGGTTTAGCGATGCCATCATGGCATTGTAGATCACCTGCTTGCCGCCGGTTGATACAATGACTTCTTCAGGCGTGTAATCAAGCCCGCTATCGGTACGGAAGCGTTCGGCCACGGCTTTGCGCAGTTCAGGTGTGCCTGCAACGTCGGTATATTTGGTCTGGCCGTTTTCAATGGCCTTCATGGCGGCGCGGGCAATATTATCCGGCGTGCGGAAATCCGGCTCTCCGGCTGAAAGGCTGATAATATTCCGACCTTCGGCCTTAAGGGCGCGTGCTTTGGTCGAAATAACAATCGTCTGGCTAGGGCTGATTCTATTCAGACGGTCAGCGACAATGCTCATAATTCCCACACTTCCTGACACAATTTCATCATACCGCCATTCAGGCAGAAGCGTGGGTTCTCTGACTGAAACACCCACAACTCGGGCGGCACAATAATCCGCTTCGCGTTCGGGCGGAACCGGAGAAACGCTATACGGCCATGATTTTTCTGCGCAGGCTTCCCCACTCCCTACAAAGCAAGCCCAGCAAAACCGGCAGCAGCCCGAACGTCTTCCGGGGTCATGCCGGCTTCTCGCATTGTGCGCACGGCCTTTGCCCCATCGCGTTTGGCAAGACGGCGGCCGGTTTCATCGCACAACAATGGATGAAAGGCATAAGTGGGTTCGGGCCAGTCCATAAGCATCTGCAACAGCCTGTGCAGGTCAGTCGCGGGGCGCAGATCTTCGCCCCGCGTTACCAAAGTCACGCCCTGTGTGGCGTCATCATGGGTGACACATAAATGGTAGGACGCAGGAACATCACGCCGGGCCAGCACAACATCGCCAAACAACTCGGGCTGACACACCACCCGCCCGCGTTGCAGATCCTGATACGTCAGGAAGCCTGAAGAGTGCGTCTGCTCCGCAGGTCGTTGCTGCGCCGTTCCTGTCTCAGCAAGATGCTTGCGGTAAGCCAGTTCCAGTGCTTTGGGCATATTGAGACGCAGAACGTGAGGCCGCCCCTCTGCCAGCAAGCGGGCGCGATCAGCCTGTGATAAATCGCGGCAGGTACCGGGGTAACGCAGGCTTCCATCCGGCGCGGTATGGGGGGCGGAAAACATGGCTGTGGCCTCACGCAGAATGTCACTGCGCGTGCAGAAACATGGATACAGCACTCCCATCTGATCTAACGCTGACAGCACAGTTGCATAGGCCCCCATCCTGCTGGACTGGTACAGAACGGGATGGTCAGACTGCAATCCCAGCCACGCCAGATCAGCCAGCAGGGCCTCGACGTAGGCCGGTTTGCAGCGTTGGGGGTCTATGTCCTCCATACGGATAAGCCACTGCCCATCGGGCTGCGCATACTGCCACCCGAACAAGGCAGACGCCACATGCCCCAGATGCAGAAACCCGGTCGGACTCGGTGCAAAACGGGTTACCCACACACGCTGCCTCCGTCTTTATTTGCCATACCAGAAACGATCTGCCGCACAGAGTATGGCAGAAATAATACTGTTTTATGAAATACTTGCACGTTTTCTTGCTGCGTCACTGGTAATCTGCAATACTCACTTCGACATTTACCTCGACGACGCACTTCCAACGGCGTTCCGGTCTGAGATTTAAACGCCAGTGTTGAAGCTGCGCCCTTGCGAGAACAGGGAGGCGCGTTTTGGCTGACGGCAGTATGCTGAATTTTCCGGCTCTGGTGCTTAACGCGGATTTTCGTCCGCTGTCTTACTTTCCCCTGTCGCTCTGGTCCTGGCAGGACACAATGAAGGCGGTCTGTCTGGACCGTGTGTCGGTGCTGAGCGAATATGATGCTGAAGTTCATTCCCCCCGCCATACCTTTCGCCTGCCCAGTGTCATTGCCTTAAAAGACTATGTGCCGTCTGCCCGCAAGCCAGCTTTTACGCGCTTCAATGTCTTTCTGCGTGACAATTTTTCCTGCCAGTATTGTGGCGAAAAATTCCCGACCCATGATCTGACCTTTGACCACGTCATTCCCCGCTGCAAAGGCGGCCGCACATCTTGGGAAAACGTGGTGACGGCCTGTGGTGTGTGTAATTTGCGGAAGGGGCCGCATCTGCCCCATGTTATCGGCATGTTGCCCCGCGCCCGCCCAGCCCGCCCAACATCATGGCAGTTGCAGGATAACGGACGCGCCTTTCCGCCAAATTACCTGCACGAAAGCTGGCGCGACTATTTATATTGGGACACGGAACTGGAAAGCTGACGGAGGACGTTTCTTTCCCTCCGCCAAAACCCGATACATTATTTCGTGTAGCTATAACCGTATTCGTCCGCCTGCTTTTGCAGGTCCGGTGCGTCTTTAAGGTTCAGCGGCAGCGGATGGGCATTTTTTTCGCCCAGAATGAAGTTGTTGTTGCTCATGCGCTGACAGGTATTGGCTGCCAGTGGAAAGCTGAGGAACATCGGACCCTTCATCTGCTTGCGCAGGCAGGACACGTCCGTATCAACCAGCGGCACGCGCCCGATTTCTGACGAACATCCGCCTAACAGCACCAGCCCCGCCGTCAGCAACAGCGCATACGCCATCACCACCAGACCAAGCCTTTTCTGTGACTGTGTTTTAATTGCCCGCATCACACCCAAAACTCACCACTTTCCTACGGCGTATGGGCAGGTGCCCGTGCCATTACTGGCGGGCACAATGCCACATCTGCGCGACACGGCATAGCAAACGGCTTTACACACCGCCCCCGTGCCCACCGCATGTCACAGCAAGACCCACTTAAAGCAGAAGGGCGTGACCAGAAGCCACCAGCCCACGCCGTCACAGCCGCTGGTTCAGCTTACGTCGTACCCCGCGCCGCGAATGGCGTTTTGTAGGGAAGACTGACCGGCCCGCTGGGGGTCATATTCTATTTTTACTTCGCCATTGGCCAGATTGACGTCTGTTTCCTGCACGCCATCAACTGCGGCCAGTGCGCGTTTGATGGCAGACACACAGCCATCACAGGACATTCCTTCGACAATAAAGCTTGCCGTCGCCATGGGCTTTATACTCCGTTTCATCACAACTGAGTGCAGCATAGCTTACTTGCGCCACACGGCCAAAACTCTGGTTAAACCTGCAACGGCCGTGCTTATGAAAAACGGTTCTGGTCAGAGGGCTAAAGCCACAGAAGAACATGCTCGGCAGAATGGCTGGACATGGTATGGTCCACCTTATGCAGGATATTTCACCAGCCCGACGGCCCGGCGCCACCACGCAAACAGCCTCATGCTGGCACAACACAGCCATACACCGCCTGATGCTGACCGCCCTGCTCAACACGCTTGATAACGCCCTGCTGACTACATCCAGTGCGACGCGCACGTTGGAAGAGTGGAGCCGCGCCCATCATCTGGCTTCTGACCCCACTGTTCGCGCAGTTCGCGTTGCCTCACCCGAGCGTTCTTGCCCTGCGGAATTACTGGCTGCTTTGGCATGTTCTGAAAAAAACGAAACCCTCCGCTATCGGCATGTGCGGCTGATGTGTGGGGATCTGGTGCTGTCGGAAGCAGAAAACTGGTATATTCCCAGTCGCTTAAGCCCAGCCATGAATACCGAACTGGAAACAACCGATACCCCGTTTGGTCGCGTTGTGGCGCAGCTTTCCTTCACCCGCAGGCTGATTACGGCGGAACGTCTCTGGGCGCCTTTACCAGAAGGATGGGAACTAACTTCGCTTGAAGCGGGCAACGCCACACCGCTGACTTTTCCGCCCCTTACGCTGCGCCATCAGGCCGTGTTGCACACCCAGCCCGGTGTGCCTTTCAGTGCCGTTATTGAAACCTATACCAGCGCAGCGTTCCAGTTCCCCCCGCCCGACCTGCGTTAACAGACACACCAGAGAGGGGCGGGAAAAACGCTCGAATAACCGGGAAAAATCAGGCGTCTTCGCCCATGCGGGTTTTATCGACAAACTGTTCTGTATCGTCATCCAAGGCACGGGTTTTGCGGCCACCCGGTCCGTGCACATACAGATCCTTACGGTCAATCGACTTCACCACATCGGGCTGAATGGGCATCAGATAACGGGCTTTGCGCATGTGGTCAGCAAGCTGCAATTTGGGGTTGAACACCGAATTGAACTTCCACAGCATTTTTACAAAATTGGTCTGGCCCTTCAGCAGCAACCGCCCGGCAATGCCAGCGGTGTCTTTCAACGCCTGCCAGCCCATATGCTTGGTATTCAGCACCTGTTGGGTTTTCACCAGTTCTTCATAAAACTCTGGCAACGGCAGTTTGGTGGGCAACACCGCATGTTGAATATCAAACAGCCGGTAATCACGCGTTGTCAGGCGACGTGCTTCCTTGTGCCAGATTTCCGTGCCCGGATAAGGCGTGGTGACAGAGATATTCACAATCTCCGGTATTTCGAGGCACCATTGCCGCACGGCTTCAAAGCGGCTTCTGTCCCACGACGGGTCAGCAATAATATTGATAGCCACAATCAGCCCCAGAGAACGCGCATACTCCAGCGCCTCAAAATTCTTATCCAGCGACACACGTTTGCGGAACTGCTTCAGCCCTTCTTCATCAACCGCTTCCAGCCCGATGAAGATGTAAGACAGGCCAATCTCGCTCCAGACCTTGAACACTTCCTTGTTGCGCAGCAGAACATCGGCGCGGGTTTCAAGGTAATATTCTTTTTTAATGCCCCGTTTCTTGATCTCGTTGGCAATGGCCATGCCGTGTTCTTCATGAACAAACGCCACGTCATCTACAATGAAAATGCCGGGTTCCTTGATCGCTTCAAGTTCGTCCGCAATAACCTGTGGGCTGGCGGTACGGTACGACCGGCCATAGAACGTCCAGGCCGAACAGAATGTGCAATCCCACGGGCAACCACGCGCAAATTCGATGGAGGCTGCCGGATCAAGCGTTCCGATAAAATATTTGTTTCTATGGCGCAGCAGGTCACGGGCTGGCCGGATATCATCCAGTGATTTCACAAAGGTCGGGGGTGGGCCTTCACCCTCCATCGTGACCACACCGGGCACGTCAAGAATATCTGTCCCGTCTTCAACCGCTTTCAGCAGCGTGCCTATCGAGGCATCGCCCTCCCCTTTCAGGATGCAGTTTACCGCCCCTTCTGAAAGGGACAGAACATCACGCGCAATAAAGGAGACTGAATGGCCACCAATAAACTGGAACACAGTGGGGTAATGCAGGCGGGTCGCACGGCACAGATCAATAATTTCTGGAATATTGGCCAGATAACTGCCTGAAAAACAAACCGCATCGGGTTTGAAATCGTGCAGGAGTTTCCAGTAATCCTTATGTTTTTCAACCTGTAGATCAATAATCCGCACGTCATGCCCGGCATCACGCGCGGCACCAGCCACCAGTTCCAGACCAAGCGGCTCCAGCCTGAGAAATACTTTGGTGTACATCAGCGCACTGGGATGAACTGCCAGAACTTTCATGCCATTCCTCTCGGTCAGGACAGGACACGCCGCACGCAACCTGTCAGTCGGTCATAAAATAATGCCTGACAGGGTATAAAGTATTCATGGGGTGGAACATGCTTCTGGCCTACCACCTCCCATGCACTCAGCCGCCAGCTTGATATCAAATCGGCTGAAACTGGTGTAAAACTTTGGTTTCATGCTGCTTTTGGGTCTGCTTATGGCACCGTGAAACGCAGCTATGCATCCAGAAGGATCTTTTATAACTTTTATGTGTTCGCATGCGCTGTGGGGGATACCTAATCACCCCTCGGCCTTCTGTTCCTTTCTGGCCGTCAAAACAAAACAGGCCCGGACCACCCATATGGAAACAAATGTTCCACATGGGTGAGACCGGGCCTGCTGCCTACCCCCGCGCCTTTACAGCATCAGGGACACGAGACGAGGTGTCTCAGGGCAGGATTTCGGTTTCTGCAAAGAAGAAACGGATTTCGTTGGCAGCGTTTTCTGCGCTGTCAGAACCATGCACGGAGTTTGCTTCAATGCTTTCTGCAAACTGAGCGCGGATGGTGTGGGCTTCGGCCTTTTTCGGGTCGGTCGCGCCCATGACGTCACGGTTTTTGGCAACGGCGTTTTCGCCTTCCAGAACCTGCAGCACAACCGGGCCAGAGATCATGAAAGAAACCAGATCGTTGTAGAACGGACGTTCTTTGTGCACAGCGTAGAACGCACCAGCCTGGGCCGGGGTCAACTGCACGCGCTTCTGCGCAACAATTTTCAGGCCTGCGTCTTCAAACACGGCGTTGATTTTGCCGGTCAGGTTACGACGGGTTGCATCGGGCTTAATGATGGAAAGTGTGCGTTCTGTTGCCATCTCGGTTTCTCCTCTCTGGCTCAGCCGCCTGAAACGCGGCCTTTCAGCCTGTTCCTCTAGAGCATATTCGCGCGGGCTGGTAGGTACTTCCCCCATCAAAGTACACACGCAGCAGAAACGAGAGCCCCGTTGAGCCTTCTTGTCATCTCAGACCTTACCCTTCGTATTGCGGGCCGCACCCTGCTTAACCAGGCTGACCTGTCCATAGAACCGGGGCGCAAAGTCGGGCTGGTGGGCCGCAACGGTGCCGGAAAATCAACACTTCTGGCCGCCATTGCAGGCGATATTGCCCCCGATGGCGGGGATATCCGGCTGTCATCCCGCGCGCGCATGGCCCGCGTGAAGCAGGAAGCCCCGGCAGATGGCGCATCCCTAATCGACACGGTTCTGGCCGGAGATGTGGAGCGAACCGCCCTTCTGACCGAATCCGAAACCGCGACTGACCCCGTGCGCATTGCCGAAATCCATGAACGTCTGCGCGCCATTCAGGCCGATAGTGCGCCAGCCCGTGCGGCGTCAGTTCTGGCAGGGCTTGGCTTTAGCGCGGAAGCCCAGCTTCGCCCGGTTTCTGACTTTTCCGGCGGCTGGCGCATGCGTGTGTCACTGGCAACAGCGTTATTTCTTGAACCAGACCTGCTGCTGCTGGATGAACCCACCAACCATCTCGACCTGGAAGCAACGCTGTGGCTTGAAACGTGGCTTATCCGATTCGCGGGGGCCGCCCTGATTGTCAGTCATGATCGCGGGCTGCTTGATTCGTGTGTGGATGCCATTGCGCATCTGGACAAAGGCAAACTGACCCTGACCCCCGGCGGCTACGAAAATTTTGTCAGAATCCGTACGGAACACGCCCTGCAACAGGCAAGACAGGCAGAAAAAATTGCCGCCCAGCGTGCGCATATGCAGTCTTTTGTTGACCGCTTCCGGGCCAAAGCGACCAAGGCCAGACAGGCACAGGCGCGCGTAAAAGCGCTTGAAAAACTGCCGGTCATTGAAGCGGTGGTGGAAGATACACCAACACGCTTTGCCTTCCCCGAACCCGAGCAACTGCCCCCGCCCATGCTCACCATGAACCGTGTCAGTGTGGGGTATGGCGGCAAACCCGTTCTCTCCAACATCTCGCTTAGGCTGGATATGGAAGATCGCATTGCGCTTCTGGGGGCAAACGGTAACGGGAAATCAACCTTCGCGAAGCTGGTAGCCGGGCGGCTTGCCCCCCTCTCTGGCACGATGGAACGCAACCCACGGTTGAAAATAGGCTATTTTGCCCAGCATCAGGCCGAGGAACTGGTACTGGATGATACGCCCATCGACCACATGAGCCGTGCCCTGCCAAAAGCTCTGCCACCCGTAGTGCGGGCACAGCTTGCCCGGTTCGGGCTGGATGCCGAACGGGCGGAGACCGCAGTGCGCGACCTGTCCGGTGGTGAGAAAGCGCGCCTGCTGCTGGCTCTGGCCACACGTGATGCCCCCCAACTCCTGATTCTGGACGAACCAACCAACCATCTTGATCTGGATGCGCGTGACGCTCTAGTGCGGGCCTTGTCCGAGTTTGAAGGCGCTGTGCTGCTGATTAGCCATGACCCGCATCTGGTTGAACTTGTGGCCGACAGATTGTGGCTGGTCGGAGACGGCAAGGTCACGCCATTTGAAGGCGATATGGCCGAATATCGAAGCTGGCTGATTGAACAGAACCGAGCATCAAACCGGGCAACCAAACCGGATGCGCAAGGCACACAAAGCCGTAAGGACGACCGTCGCGATCGCGCCGAGGCCCGCAAGGCACAGGCTCCCCTCCGCAAAATCATCAAGGATGCCGAAGCCAAACTCGCCAAATTGGCAACCGAACGCGCCAAGATAGAAACCACATTGGCTGACCCGGCCCTCTATACGGACGGCAAAACCAACGAAGTGACAAAGCTGAACACCCGGCTGGCCGCGATCGGCAAGGAACAGGCCGATCTGGAAGAAAAATGGCTGGAAGCCGAAGCAGAGCTGGAAGCCAGCACCGCAGACGAAGACTGATTTTTCACGGGGCGGCTCGGCCGGATGGCAAGTAAAACTGCCTTTCGCCGCCCCAAACTGTTTCTAAAACGACATATCATTACCAACGGCGTAAAAGAGATACAGTTCTTATGCCACCAATACGTATAGTCGGCCGTTAAGCAGGCTGCTCCCTTCTTGAAAGATTTTTACTTAAAATGACGTCAGACCTTTCCTCTTCTCCTGAAGATTTGCAGCCGCCACAGCAAGACACCAGCACGCCTGCGTGGCTGGGCAGTATCACGCATATTCTGCGCCTGACCGTAACGGTGGCCATTATTTCCCTAACCGTCTGGCTTCTGGGGGACGTGCTGACGGTTATTTTTGCCGCAACGCTCTTTGCCGTCGTCCTGCACGGGCTGTCCCGTATTCTGGTCAAGCATTTACGCCTGCCATATGGGTGGTCTCTCTCTATTGTCAGTTGTGGGTTGATTGCGGCGGTTGTGCTGCTGGTGTGGGGAAGCGGCCCTGCCATAGTCAGTGAAGCATCCCGCCTGCAAGACGCCTTGCGCCAGCAGGAAGCCTCGCTTCGCTCCACACTCGAAGGCAACCCGACCGGACAGATGATCCTGAATTATCTGCCAGCCTCCCTTGGTGGCCATCAGGGTGGCGGAAACAGCAGTCTGGCCTCCATCGGTTCCCGCATTGCTGGCTCCATGACGGGTATTGTGGGCTCGGCCTTTGGCGCTGTTGGCACCGTTGTGGTGATTCTGATTGCGGGGCTGTATTTTGCCATGTCGCCCTCGCTCTACGCCAACGGGGCACTGCGGCTTGTGCCTGTGGCGCAACGTCCGCGCACGCGGGAGTTGATGCTGCGCGCCGGGCAAACCCTGTGGGCATGGGTCGCCGGTCAGTCGCTGGATATGCTGGTAGTCGGCGTGCTGTCGGGCCTTGGGCTCTGGTTTATTGGGGTACCGCTGGCTCTGGCGCTGGGCGTGTTGGCCGGGCTGTGTAACTTCATTCCTTATATCGGCGCTATTATGGGCGCGGTACCTGCGCTTTTGCTGGCGCTGTCACTGGGCACGCGGGAAACCATCATGGTTGCCGCCCTTTATAGTGTTATCCAGTTTCTGGAAGGGAACGTGCTGGCCCCGGTTATTCAGCGCCATGCTGTGCAGATGCCTCCGGCTATTACCATTTTATCACAGACGCTTTTTGGCGCTATTCTGGGGTTTCCGGGCCTGATTTTTGCGTCTCCGCTGACCGCAGCCCTGCTGGCAATTTTTGATGGATTAACGCCGCCCCTGTCAGATGACGAACGCGTATAAAAACTCTGCCGTGACAAAGCGGTAGGAACACCGTAATAATTTGGTAATTCGCCCCGGAACCTGAGTTTAAAGAATGCGCATTCTTCTAATAGAAGACGACCCTACGGTAAAGAATTTTATAACCAAAGGGTTAACAGAGGCCGGCCATCTGGTCGAACATGCTGATAACGGCAAGGATGGCCTAAGCTTGGCCACCACCGAAAAGTTTGACGCGATTGTTCTCGACCGCATGCTTCCGGGCGGTGTGGATGGCCTGCATATTCTCTCTACCCTGCGTCAGCAGAATAATCTGACCCCCGTGCTTCTGCTCTCTGCCCTTTCTGATGTGGACGAAAAGGTAGCCGGCTTGAAAGCCGGGGCAGATGATTATGTTGCCAAGCCTTTTTCCTTCAATGAGCTTCAGGCCCGCATTGAGGCGCTGGTACGCCGCAACCGCAATGAAGCCCAACCTCAGACACGCCTGAGTGTCGGGGATCTGGAAATCGACCTGCTCTCCCGCAACGTGAAGCGGGCCGATACGCGCATTGACCTTCAGCCACGTGAGTTCCGGTTGCTGGAGTTTCTGATGCGTCATGCCGGTCAGGTCGTGACCCGCACCATGTTGCTGGAAGGCGTGTGGGATTACCATTTTGACCCGCAGACAAACGTCATTGACGTGCATGTTTCCCGCCTGCGCCAGAAAATTGACAAACCCTTTGGCCGCCCACTGGTGCATACCGTGCGAAATGCAGGATACATGCTGCAAGAATGATGCGGATGCCGCTTGCCTGGCTTGATTGCAGGTCCTTACGGATAAAATCTGTCAGCTTGCGCTTTGCCCTGATTTACGGAGCATTGTTTGTCGGCTCCGGGTTTCTGTTTTTGTCGTTTGTGTGGTGGGGCACGGTCGGGCTGCTGGAACGGCGGACCGAAAACGCCATCACCACTGACGCGCAAATTCTGGCCCAGACATTTACAGAAAGCGGCCGACCCGCTCTGGTCGCTCTCATTAATGAGCGGCTAGAGCAGGATATAGACGACAACGCGCTGTATTTGCTGGTGACGCCCAATAATGAATGGGTCGCGGGCAATCTGGCAGAATGGCCGGTAAAAATTCACGGCCACTACTGGTTCAGTCTGCCCGTTCAGCGTGCGGATATGCTGAACACGGCCCGCGTGCGGGCTTATACACTGCCAGATGGTTATAAGCTTCTTGTCGGACGTGACCTGAACGGTCGTACCCAGCTTGCCCATATGCTGACTGAAATGCTGCTATGGACATGCATCATGATGCTGGTTCTTGCCGTGAGTGGTGGCTGGTTCATTCGGCGGTTGTTTCGCAACATTATCCATTCCATTGGCCGCACCACGCAGGCCATTACTCATGGCGACATGACACGTCGCATCCCCATTAAGGGGACGGATAAGGAACTGGACGAAGTCGCCGTTACCATAAATGAAATGCTCGACCGCATCGTGCGCCTGATGGACGGCGTGCGTCAGGTCTCAAACAGTATGGCGCATGATCTGCGCACACCCATCACCCGCGCCCGTGCCCAGTTAGAAGAAGCGTCTCTGACCGCTAAAAGCGAAGACGAACTACGCCGCGCCATTGATAAGGCCGTTGTTAATCTGGATAACGTGACCTCCATCTGCGAGGCTATTTTACGGATTGCCCAGATTGAAGCTGGCGCGCGTCGCTCCGCTTTTTCCGAGTTCGATCTGGTCTCAGCGCTGGAAACGGTGGTGGAGCTTTACGAAGCTGTTGCGGAAGAACATCAGGTCAATTTTGTCTGTCAGATGCCAGAAAAACTGCCGTTTTTTGGCGATTGCATTCTGTATCAGCAAGCCGTGGCCAACCTGCTGGATAACGCGATCAAGTTCTCGCCACCGCAAAGCACCATCCGCCTGACGGTTGAGGTCACCCCTGCCCCGTCTGATACCGCCCCCGCGCTGGTTCACCTCACTCTTGCCGATCAAGGGCCCGGCATGAACGATGCCGACATGGCCCGCGCAACGGAGCGTTTTTTCCGTGCTGAACAAGCACGCAACACACCGGGCTCTGGCTTGGGTCTCTCCTTGGTTCAGGCCATTATTCAGCTACACGGCGGCACCTTGCAGCTTGCATCGAACGCTCCCGGATTGGTGGTTAAAATCGAAACCCCACTCTACCCACATGATATATGATAAAAATTAACAAACATAAATTTATGGATAAGAAATAATTTTATTCTTATCAAACACCCTTGTTATAAAATCTCTCGATGCCTTTAAAATGCCATTTCGAATTCTTAGATGTGCAGGCTATGAGAGTGCTTCTGCCCATTATCATTTCTTTGATTCTAGGAAATATTAGTAGTATTTCCATGGCAGAACCAATGAAGTCTTCTGAAATACCATTGGCAACACAACAAAATAACAAATCATCATTCGCTGCGACGGTTACTCAGAAACCAATCATCATCACGTCCGACAGTGCCCCATTCTGTGGCACACTGATCCACGCAATTGATGACTATAAAGAGGCAACTTTGCCTTTATTTGTGCTTCAGATGCGCAATGATGGAGCCGCCTTATGTCAGAAGGGCATGATCCGCGCTGGTCTGGTTCGTCTGCGGCGTGCCCTTATGAGCCTGAAAAGGACACCACAATGACTTTTTCTTTTCGTCGCGCCGCCAGAATTATTCCCCTTGTCGCCCTTGGCACTCTGGCTGTTTCACCCGTCAGCATTGCTGCGGAAAACGATGCTGAAGCACGCTACACCAAGCTGGATATTACCGGCACGGGTACCATTCAAGCTCCCCCGGACCAGCTCACCGCCCGGTTTAGAGCAGAAAGCCGCGATACCAGCGCGGCTGCAGCCCAACAAAGTGTAAATACGCAGGTGCACAAAGCCACCGATCTGGCTGAAAAAGCCAAGGGGGTGACGTATGCTGTGCTGCATTATTCTGTGTCCGAACTGCGTGGCGAGAAAGACAAAACACCGCCCTCATGGTCTGCCAGCCAGACCATGACGTTTACAGCCACAGACGGAAAATCCCTTCTGCCACTAACTGGCCAATTACAGGCAAACGGTCTGCTGCTGGAGGGGCTGGAATGGTCTCTTTCACCCGACAAACAGAAGACGTTGTTTCTGGAAGCCGAAAAAGCTGCCGTCACTGACGCAAAAAAACAGGCCGAAACTCTGGCAGCAACGCTGGGCCTGAAAGTGGTGCGCTTCAGCACCATTTCCGTCTCTGGGTCGTCTTTTCCACGGCCTGTCTTTATGGCAGCCATGGCGGCCCGTAGCATGGATAGCGTAACACCACCTTCCAGCACGGCTGAAACCCAGAACGTCAACGCTACCGCCAATACAACTGTGCTGCTGGCCCCCTGATACAAAAAATGCCGTGCGGTATAAAACCACACGGCATTTTTCAAGCAATCAATCAGAAAACCGAGCCAGTCATACGGCGTCGGCTTTCGGTCTTACTTCGGAGCCAGCACCATAATCATCTGGCGGTTTTCAAGCCGAGGCATCTGCTCAACTTTAGCCAGTTCTTCCATTTCGGTGCGGATACGCTCAAGAACCTTTACGCCCAGTTCCTGATGCGCCATTTCACGGCCGCGGAAACGAAGCGTTACCTTCACCTTATCCCCGTCAGCCAGAAAGCCTCTCGCAGCGCGCATCTTAACCTGGTAGTCATTTTCGTCGATATTCGGACGAACCTTGACTTCCTTGATTTCGATAACTTTCTGCTTCTTACGGGCTTCGTTCCGCTTTTTCTGCTGTTCGTACTTGAACTTACCGTAGTCCAGAATCTTGGCTACGGGCGGTTCTGCGTTCGGGCTAATTTCCAGAAGGTCAAGCCCAACACCATACGCACGTGCTAGCGCATCACGGGTGGTCAGCACACCGGCCATCTCGCCGTTTTCGTCAATCAGACGAACCTGCGGTACACGGATTTCTTCATTAACACGTGGTCCCTCGCGGGTCGGCGGCGCGGGAATAGGGGGTCTGGCTATGGTCAGCTCCTGTCGTGGATTAAAAAACAAACAAAAGCACCTCGCCGGGTGCTTCCATTCTGCGCGGTATTATGTGCGCAATTCCGGGCCAATTATCAAGCGTGTCATGACAGAAAACACGGGCAAAGCTGCCCTGTGTTGCCTTTTCACTTCTTTTTGCGCAGATCTGGCGGAGTCGCTTCTGTCACCAGACGGCTGACCACCTCATCAAAACCAAGATTCTCCTGATCCTGACTTCCCAGGCGCCGCATGGCTACGGTGCGTTGTTCTGCCTCACGCCGCCCGACAACCAGAATCACCGGCACACGGGCCACGCTGTGCTCACGCACCTTGGCGTTGATCTTGTCGTTCCGCACGTCTGCCTCGGCCGCAAGACCTGCATCCCGAAGGGCTGCCGCCACTTCTTCTGCATAAGGTGCTGCGTCACTGACAATAGACGCCACCACGACCTGAACCGGAGCCAGCCACAGTGGGAAGCGGCCAGCATGCTGTTCAATCAGAATACCCAGGAACCGCTCGAAAGACCCCAGAATAGCGCGATGCAACATAACCGGACGGTGACGGGCTGAATCCTCGCCCACATAGCTGGCATCGAGTCGTTCTGGCAGAACCAGATCAACCTGAAGGGTGCCGCACTGCCAGTCACGCCCGATGGCATCACGCAGCACGAATTCCAGTTTCGGCCCGTAGAACGCCCCTTCTCCGGGGTTGTATTCGTACGTGACGCCTGCGACCTCACACGCTTCTTTCAACGCGGCTTCAGATTTGTCCCATGTGGCATCACTGCCCGCCCGCTGTTCCGGACGGTCTGCAAATTTCACGCGTACATGCTCAAAGCCCAGATCCTTGTAAACTTCGTACAGCATGTGCACGAACTTCACCGTTTCATCGGCTATCTGGTCTTCAGTGCAGAAAATATGCGCATCGTCCTGCGTGAAGCCACGGACACGCATCAACCCATGCAGGGCACCAGACGGTTCATACCGATGGCATGCACCAAATTCGGCCATGCGCAGCGGCAATTCACGATATGAACGTAGGCCATGGCGGAAAATCTGTACATGACACGGGCAGTTCATGGGCTTGAGCGCCAGTGTCTTGTCTTCATCCTCGATGGTCGCCACGAACATGTGGTGGCGGTATTTGTCCCAATGGCCAGACGCTTCCCACAGACCACGGTCAACCAGTTGCGGGGTGCGCACTTCCTGATACCCGTGGCGGGTCTGGGCGCGGCGCATGTAATCCTGCAACGCGGTATATAAGCGCCAGCCTTTATGGTGCCAGAAAATCTGGCCCACCGCTTCTTCCTGAAAATGGAACAGATCCATCTCGCGGCCAATGCGGCGATGGTCGCGCCGTTCTGCTTCTTCAAGCTGGTGCAGATGGGCGTCGAGTTCTTTCTGGTCCCGCCATGCGGTGCCGTAAATACGGGTCAGCATGGGGTTACGGTGGTCACCGCGCCAGTAAGCACCCGCCACTTTCATCAGTTTGAAAGCGGTGCCCACGTCCTTGGTGTTCCGCAAATGCGGCCCACGGCAGAGGTCAAGCCACTCACCCTGACGATAAATGGAAATATCTTCGTCTTCCGGCAGATCCCGGATCAGTTCGGCCTTGAAGCGTTCGCCCTTTTCTTCAAAGAACGCAATCGCCTCGTTCCGGGGCCAGACTTCACGCACAAATGGCTCGGCGTTGGCCACAATTTCCTTCATCCGCGCTTCAATGGCGGCGAAATCTTCCGGGCTGAACGGCTCGTTACGGTAAAAATCGTAATAGAACCCGTTTTCGATAGACGGGCCGATGGTCACCTGTGTTCCGGGGAACAGGGATTGCACGGCCTCGGCCAGCACATGGGCGGCGTCATGCCGGATCATTTCGAGCGATTCCGGGTCCTTGCGGGTAATGAACCGGAGCGCGGCATCGTCTTCAATCGGGCGGCTGATGTCGCGCAGTTCGCCGTTCACTTCCATGGCCAGCGCCGCCTTAGCCAGACCCGGCCCGATTGCCTCGGCAATGGTCGTGCCCGTCACCGGCCCGTCAAAACTACGAACGGATCCGTCAGGCAAGGTGATGGCGGGCATGGAAAACTCCGAAAAGCTGAAAGTTGTAAAAGCGTTTAATGACGCCCCAAGAGCGCGGCTGCAACCCTATCAACCGAAAGTTGGGCCAGATCACGCACAGAAAAGACACAAACCTGGCCGGGTGAGGCCCCCAGCGGCGCTGTCAGAGCCGGGTTACTGTCGGCTGAAAACAGAACAAGACACCTAACCCCCATGATGGCGGCCAGATGCATGGGGCCGGTATCATTTCCCACAGCCAGTTCCGCACGCCCCAGCAGGCCAGCGAGGTCTGGCAAAGACGTACGGCCAGTCAAATCCTGCGCCTGCGGGCAGAAATGGCAGATTTTCTGCGCCAGTGGTTGGTCGGCCTGTGTGCCAACCACAATGGGTATCAGCCCGTGGTCAACCAGCTTTCGGGCCAACTGCCCATAACGCTCCGCTGGCCAGCGCTTTCCGGGTCTGTGGGGGGCAGCACCGGGCACCAGAACAGCATAGGGAAGGCCAACAACAGGCCCCTTTTCGCGCAGCCATGTTACATCGGGTTGGGCGGGCACATCTGTGATGCCCGCATTGCGCAACTGGTCACGCTGGCGTGCGCGGGTGTGCATGTCATTCCGCCACGGGTTGCGATGCACCAACGCCCCATTGCCAACATGCCCGCACCATTCCGCGGCGGGAGCCAAAAACCGATACCGTGCTGTGCGACCGGATGTCTGAAGATCATAAATCCGGTCGTACCCTTGCAGTTGCGCCCGCAGATGCAGCAGCCCCTTGATATCCACCCCACTCGCGCGGGCATCGACCGCAACCGAATCAAACCACGGGGAAAGGCGGCCCAGTTCAGCAAAAGGCGCGGTGGTCAGAAGCGTAATATGCGCATCCGGGTGGGCCTGCCGGATAGCCTGAAACGGGCCAAAACTCTGAACAAAATCACCCAACGCCCCTAACCGGATAACCAGAATACGGCGTAGCGATGCGTTTTGTTCACTCTGACGCCCAACCGCTTTGTGTCGGGTCACGGGGAATCCGGATCTGCGGCCAGAACGGCCATATCCTGCCGGGCCAGATCAGCTTCATGGCCATCCGGCGCAAGGTCGAGCACGTGCTGCCAATCCACCCGTGCGCCTGTGGCATCCCCTGTCTGTTCGCGGATAATACCGCGCTCCAATAAGGCTGCGGCATCGTCTGGGGTGCGAGACAGGGCTTCCTCAATATGGGCGCGGGCTTTATCTAACGCGCCCAGCCTGCGCTCGGCAGTGGCCAGCATGACATACGCTGCGGGGCTAACTGCCGGGTTACGCGCCACCAAAGCAGTCAGTTCTGACACAACGGTCTTCATGTCATTCTGGGCAAGCAAGGCGCGTGCCTTGGCCAGAATCAGCGTTTCATCACCGGGGCGAATGGAAAGACCATACGCAATAATACTCAGTGCGTTGGCAGGCTGGTTGGCTGAAAGCCATGCCTCTGCCGCTTCTGTCGCCATCACGGCACGGACGCTGGCCGAGCTATCTGGCCCCGTAAACGGTTCCTTACGGGACAGGTCGTCAAGTTCCTGCGCGGCTGTCTGCTCGTCCCCCAGTTCAATCAAAGCAAGAGCATGGCAATGGCGCGCCGGGCGGCCACCATCATGCCGCAACCAGTCGAGTGCATAATCCCTTGCGCCAAACGGGTCTTCACCCATCATCGCCAGACAGGCCGTGCTTGACCATGTTCCCTTCTCGGCCTTGCCGGGCGTAGAGACCGCAGAATGCACGGACGCCTGAACCGTATGGGCCGCAGACGCCGCACCAACTACTGCTGCGGCTTTGGCCGGTTGACTGGCCAGCAGCAGACCGATGCCAAAAGGCACACACAATGCCGGACCACGGGCAGAAAAGGATAAATCGGACATGACGCCTGCCATAGGGAAACAAGCCTAAGTAACTGGTCAAGCAACAACTTGGCAACGGAAAGACACGGAGTGTGGTCTGTGGCCTGAAAACCATGCTAACAGCCGAACATGACCAATTTGCCATCTTCGCCCGTTATCCTGCAAATTCTGCCTGCCCTGAATCAGGGTGGTGTCGAGCGGGGCACGCTGGAAATGGCCGATGCCATTCTACAGGCAGGGGGAAAAGCTGTTGTTGTCAGCGCAGGGGGGCGGCTGGTTCCGTCGTTAGAGCGACTGGGTGCCACGCACATCATGCTCCCCGGTTGTGGCCGTAAAAACCCGCTTGTTATCCTGCAAAACGCCAGAAAGCTGGCACAGATCATAAAAGACCATCGGGTCTCCTTGGTGCATGCGCGTTCGCGTGCGCCAGCCTGGGTGGCCAAATGGGCGTGCCGCCGTACGCGCACCCCTTTTGTCACCACATGGCATGGTGTGCATGCCAATAACTTCCCCGGCAAAAAAGCGTATAACGCCGTTCTGGCAGCCGGAGACCGCGTAATTGCCATCAGCCGCCATATCGGAAAGCGGCTTTCAGAGGAGTATCATGTCGGGGCTGACCGTCTGCGTGTCATACCGCGTGGGGCGGATATCCTTCAGTTCAGCCCGGATGCCGTCAGCGGTCAGCGTGTGCATAAATTAAGCGAAAGCTGGGGATTGCCGCCTGATACCCCAGTCATTCTTCTGCCCGGCCGACTAACGGAATGGAAAGGCCAGCGCTTTTTGCTGGATGCTCTGGCGCGCCTGAAAACACAGGCCCCCATGCTGCGATGGTGCTGTGTTTTTGTGGGATCTTGCCCGCCCAAAAGCCAGTACGGGCAGGAACTGGTGGCACAGGCACAGAAGCAGAGTCTGACCGAGCAGGTCTATTTTGCCGGTCATTGTCAGGATATGCCTGCCGCGCTGGCGCTTTCAACCGTGGTCGTCATCCCCTCGCTCAAACCTGAACCGTTTGGCCGCGTGGTGGTGGAGGCACAGGCCATGTGCCGCCCGGTTATTGTCACCAGCCACGGCGCAGCGCTTGAAACCGTGCAGCATGGCATGACAGGTTTAAGTGTGCCCCCGGCCGACACTGAAGCCTTGACCGAGGCACTGGCCGCAGTCCTTCAGGCCCCACCCGAAGGCCTACAGGCCATGGGCCATGCCGCTCGGGATGCCGTATTACAGAACTACACCACGCAGGCTATGCAATACGCCACCCTAACCGTCTATGATGATCTGCTGGGCACGACTCTAGCCCCCCATTTTGCAGATGTTCTGGCCGCAAACCAGTGGGCCGCTGATGATCATAAAAATACGCAGGCCCCCTTTCATCCTCAGGCCGTAGCGGGATAAGGGAAAGAGTCTCTGTTTTCCGCGTCTATCGCGTTTTCCACACATATTTCTCTGGGGCATTTTCATGACGTTCAGCCCGGTACCGGCTCCGCCCCCCCTGCCCTCCGTGCAGGATATCCCAACCCGCATTGCCTTCATGGCCGCACCAACCGACAGTGCCCGGCACGAATTTGACCGGCTGGCCCGGCGGTACGGCAACATCCACCCCGGCGAAGCCGAAGTCATTGTCTGTCTGGGCGGAGACGGTTTCATGCTGGAAACCCTGCGCGTGGTGCTGGAAATGGGGTTGAAAACGCCTGTTTACGGTATGAATTGTGGGTCTGTCGGCTTTCTGATGAACCCGATGATAGAAGACCATCTGCCCGAACGGCTGGCCACTACACAGGCGGCGGAACTACACCCCCTGCGCATGAAAGCCACCCGCATTTCTGGCGAATGTTTTGAAGCGCTTGCCCTAAATGATGTGTTCCTGTTCCGGCAGACACGACAGGCTGCCAAACTGATGGTTGAAGTCGATGGCATGGTGCGTATGCCCGAACTGATCTGTGACGGCGCTTTGCTGGCCACGCCTGCCGGGTCAACCGCGTATAATCTGTCCGCCCATGGTCCGATTGTGCCCCTTTCTGGCAACCTGCTGCCGCTGACCCCCATCTGCCCCTTCCGTCCCCGGCGCTGGCGCGGGGCGCTTCTGCCCTCCACCGCCCGTGTCAGCTTCACCATTCTTGAGCACGAGAAACGGCCTGTCGCCGCCGTGGCAGATTCGATTGAAATCCGTGACGTCACATCGGTTCACATCCAGGAAGATCGCTCTCTGACAGTTACGGTGCTGTTTGACCCCGGCCAGACCCTGTCGGAGCGGATTACCGCCGAACAGTTTTCAGCCTGATGCCGCATATTCGCCCCTTTGCGGGCAGAAAATGCGTTCCCTTATTCCACCCGGCCTCTTTTCTGGTTTAGTCTTGCCCCCGATGCAGAGCACCCCTTCCCCATCGCGCCATCTTGGTGCGTTATGCGCCCTCCTTCTGTTGCCCGCCACAGCCGCGCACGCACAGGTTGTTACCAATTCTCAAGCGCTGGATGATCTGGGCGGCTCTGCCACCCATCAGACACAAAGCGCACCTAAAACCACGCAACAGGAGACAGAGCGCACACCGACGCGTCAACGTGCCGCAGCGCAGAAACCTGCGATGGAACCACCCCTGACGTCCGCTCCAGCGCAACAGCAGGCATCGCCCCCTGTAAAGCCGCAGACAACGGAGAAGCGTGCCCCGGCACCTGCCGTGTCTTCTGTGTCCAAGCCCGCAGTACAAACTGCGTCACCCCCTACTGAGAAAAAGACCGAACCACAGGCCGCCACCAAGACCAAACCGGCACCGGGTCATACCCCGCCATCCCCCACCATTCCGCCTGCGCCCCCCGCAGAACCGCAGCTCACGCCAGCACCGCCTGATGTTGAGCTTCATCCGTTCCCGGTCCCACCACAACCTGCTGTTGATCTGAAGGCTGTGGGAAAGGTCAGCTCTATTCCCGGTGGCGTGCGTCTGACATTTGCTGCGGGCTCTGCCGCGCTGAACCCGGAAACACATCAGGCGATTCTGGCCTTTGGGCAGCTTTTGTCTGACAAGCCGCATGTGCGAGCCCATATTGATGCCTATAGCTCTGGCGCGGCTGATGATCCGTCTCTGCCGCGGCGTATGGCGCTGGCCCGTGGGCTGGCCGCCCGCAGCGTGCTGATGAATGGCGGCACCCCTTCCACCCGCATTTACCTGCGCACCATTGGGGTGCCCAAAACCCCCGTTGCTGACGGCGGGCAGGATTACATTGATATCTACCAGTCTGACGCTGCCCCCTGACGTTTCCATTCCCTGACAAACGGAACCCAAGAGCATGACCCGTCCTACACATTATCTCTTCAGAATGATCGGGTTTCTTGTGGCCGTGGCTGCTGTGGCGGCCACGCTCTGGCGCCCCCTGAGAGATGCCTTTTTCAGCAACCCGCTGCTTGATGGCCTTATTCTGGGTATTCTGGCTGTCGGTGTTGTGTGGAACATGATGATGGTACGCCGTCTGGTGCCGGAAGTGCATTGGGTTGAAACCATTCGGCAGTCACGGGCTGGGCTGACAACAACGCCCGCCCCGCGCCTTCTGGCGTCACTGGCCACCGCGCTTGGGTCTCAGCCAGACCATCGCGGGCAGCCCATGGCCCTTTCCACCCCTGCCATGCAGGCTGTGCTTGATTCCGTTTCTGGCCGACTGGATGAAGGGCGTGAAGTCTCACGCTACATGACGGGCCTGCTGATTTTTCTGGGGCTGCTCGGCACGTTCTACGGATTGCTGCTGACTGTTGCCGCCATTGCTGATGTCATTGCCAATATGTCCGTCAGCGGGGGGGATCTGGACGCCATGTTTGGCCAGCTCAAAACCGGGTTGGCCAAACCGCTCCATGGCATGAGCACAGCATTTTCCGGTTCGCTGTTCGGGTTGGCCAGCGCACTGGTGCTGGGGTTCCTTGATCTGACCGCCGGACAGGCCCAGAACCGCTTTTTCAATGAACTGGAAGAATGGCTGGCCGAACAGACGCGCTTTGGCGCGGCGGCACCATCGGCCCATACGATTGAGGGATCTGCCCCTTTGCCCGCCTATATTCAGGCTCTGCTTGAACAGACAGCGGAAAACCTTGAATCCCTGCAAAATCTGGTGCGTGTCAGTGAAGCGCGCAGGGAAAAGGAAAGTGCGGTGCTCAGCAAGCTGTCTGACCGGCTTGAAGGCACAGCCACGCAGACGGAAACACTGCATAATATTGAACGTCTGCTGCACACACTGGTGCAGAACACGGAAGATGGCCGCACCCGCATGACGGCTGACCTGCGCAATGACCTACGCCTGCTGGCCCGCACCATTGCCGCCAGCGCCGAAGCGGCCCCCCACGCACCCAAGGCACCATAATCATGGCCCGCCGCCGTAGAAAACTGCATGCCGGGCTTGATGCGTGGCCCGGCTATGTGGATGCCCTTTCCACCCTGCTGATGGTGGTTATTTTTGTGCTGCTGGTCTTTGTCATGGGGCAGACCCTGCTTTCAGCAGCGCTGAACCGGCGCGAGCATGTGCTGGAAAAATTGCAGGGACAGGCTGCTGAACTCTCCCGGCAACTCGACACCGAACACGCCCGAAGCCACGCGTTAAGTGAGACCGTAACCGGCCTCCAAACCCAGCATGACAAAGACACGGCCGCTCTGGCTGCCGAAGCCAGCACGATTGAGGACGCCCACAAGACTGCTGACGCCGCAACGGCGCTTACCGTGGCTGATCAGGCCCGCATTACCCAGCTTGATGATGAACTGACGGATCTGAACGCCCGCCTGGCCGCCCTGGGGCAGGCGCTGGATGTGTCACAAAAAGACATTCAAAGCCGTGATGCCAAAATTGCCGACCTTTCGGCAAAGCTGAATGTGGCACTGGCAAACAAGGTTACTGAACTCAGCCGTTATCGGTCTGAATTTTTCGGGCGTCTGCGCGATATTCTGCATAACCAGAAAGGTGTTCACGTTGTTGGGGACCGGTTTGTTTTCCAAAGCGAAGTTCTGTTCCCGGTAGGCAGTGCGGAACTGTCTGCGGAAGGGAAAAAGGAAATCGCAACGCTGGCGCATACGCTTAAAACCGTAACCGCCCATATTCCCGCGGATATTCCGTGGTTGCTGCGTGTTGATGGGCACGCTGACAGACAACCCATCCACACAGCATTCCCCAGCAACTGGGAGCTTTCAAGCGCCCGCGCCATCACCGTGGTCAAGCTGCTGGTGGCGGAGGGGATTGATCCCCGCAGGCTGGCAGCCACAGGGTTTTCTGACTATCAGCCGCTTGATACCCAGAACACACCAGAAGCCTACGCCCGGAACCGGCGTATCGAATTCCGCCTGACAGACCGATAAAGGAACCGATCGCTCCCTTCTCTGTCACGAGAACGGAAAGAGCGTGCCTGCGTAATAATCTGTTGCCGTTACGCAGGCCGCTTACAAACAATTATGCGGTTGTTGGATTAAAACAGAGGCCGTCTGCCGTGTGGCCCCTTACCTAAAGTGTCTTTCCTGTCTGCTTTTGTTTGCGCAGGCATGGGGCTTTTCCCATGGTCAGAAGGACGCGCTGAAACCCTACCGCAAGCCGCTACAATCTGCACATAATCGGCCCCAGCTTTGACTGACTGGGTGCCTCAACACTGGCTTACAGGGTTTCTTCCATCCGTTTGCGGGCTTCTGTTGCCAGTTCATCCACGCGTTCGTTTTCGGGCACACCAGAATGGCCTTTGACCCAATGCCAGGACACATCATGCTGTTTTGCGGCATCTAACAAGCGACGCCACAAATCCATATTGGCGACCGGGTCACCAGAGGCATTGCGCCAATTCCGTCTGACCCATCCGGTATGCCAGCGGGTAATGCCGTTGCGCACATATTCGCTATCGGTGTGCAGGCGGACCGTACAGGGGCGCTTCAGGGCTTCCAGCGCTTCGGCGGCGGCTGTCAGTTCCATCCGGTTGTTGGTTGTCTCCAACTCCCCGCCAGACAGTTCCTTTTCCGTGCCTTTGAAGCGCAGCAACACACCCCAGCCGCCGGGGCCGGGGTTGGGGCGGCATCCACCATCCGTCCAGACTTCAACTACATCCTGAACGGTAGCTGACTGGTTATCAGAGGCCGTATCCATCCACACTCTCCGTTGCCAGATGGAAGCGCAGGCGCTTGAGGTAATCCAGCGGGTTTTTAGGGGTTACCAATGCATCGGCCGGGGTGTTGATCCAGTCGTACAGGCGCGTTAGCAGAAAGCGCATTGCGGCACCGCGGGCCAGAACAGGCAGAGCAGCCAGTTCAGAATCCGTCAACGTCCGCACGTCCTGATACCCCAGCAGAAGCTGCCGGGCGAAGGTGACGTTGAAAGCCCCGTCCTCTTCAAAGCACCAGGCGTTCAGGCAGATGGCAATGTCGTACGCCAGAAAATCCGTGCAGGCAAAATAGAAATCAATCAGGCCAGAGACCGTATCGTGCAGAAAAAACACGTTATCCGGGAACAGATCGGCATGAATCTGTCCGCGCGGTAGTTCCGGGTTCTGCTCACGCCCCGGCCAATGCGGCAGAATATGCGCAAACGCGGCATCCAGCTCTGCTTCCAAGCCAGCCAGAACGGTATTGGCCCCACTTCGGCATGAATTCAGCAGCGGCACCCATGCCGCCGGGCCAAGACTGTTGTGGCGTACCGGCGCATAGCTTCGGCCGGCCAGATGCAGTTGTGCCAGCGCTTGCCCCAATGGCCGGCAATGGCTCCCCCTGACCTTGCGCGGCCACACACCGGGCAAAAAGGTTGTAATGGCGGCGGGGCGGCCTGCCAGTATTTTCAGGGTTTCGCCCGTTTTATCGGCAACCGGCTGGGGGCATGTTACCCCCTCGGTCGCAAGATGCTGCATCAGGCCGAGAAACCAGGGGAGTTCCTGCACATTCACCCGCTTTTCATACAGGGTGAGAATGAAATCCCCCTGTGTGGTACGCAGTTGAAAGTTGCTGTTTTCTACCCCTTCGGCAATGCCGCGAAAGGAGACAAGTTCTCCTATCGCGTAGTCTGCAAGAAACGCGGAAAGCGCTTCGTCACTGACATCCGTGTAAACGGCCATAAAGCAGCAGAACCCCTTAGCCCAAAGGCGCAGGCAGGCGGAAGGTCACGTTTTCTTCCTTTACCGTACGCTCATCAATGCACAGGGTGTAACGCTTGGCCATTTCAGCCACCATTTCCTGCACCAGTGCTTCCGGCGCAGACGCCCCGGCCGTGATGCCCAGCGTGTTCACGCCATCCAGCACGGACCAGTCAAGCGCATCCAGACGCTGCACCAGCAGCGCACGGCGGGCACCAGACCGTTCAGCAACTTCACGCAGACGCTGCGAATTGGAGGAATTGGGCGAGCCAATAACAATCACCAGATCACATTCCGGGGCAATCGCCTTGACTGCTTCCTGACGGTTGGTGGTGGCGTAGCAGATATCCTCACGCTTCGGCCCCTCAATCAACGGGAAGCGTTCGCGCAGAATGTCCACAATTTCGGCCGTATCATCAACAGACAGCGTGGTCTGGGTAATGAAGGCCAGACGCGCCGGGTCAGCCGGCTGAACGGAGCGGGCTTCTTCCGCATCGTTAATCAGCGTTACGGCACCGGGCGGCAACTGGCCCATGGTACCCACCACTTCCGGGTGGCCAGCGTGACCAATCATCAGAATATGGCGGCTTTCCGGGCCACCACCGGCATAATGGCGTTCTGCTTCGCGGTGTACCTTGGACACCAGTGGGCAGGTCGCATCAAGATACAGCAGATTGCGGCGTTCAGCTTCCGCCGGAACGGTCTTGGGCACACCATGGGCCGAGAACACAACGTGCCCGTCAGGCGGAACTTCATCCAGTTCCTCGACAAAAATGGCACCCTGCGCTTCAAGCGCTTCGACAACTGTGCGGTTGTGAACAATCTCGTGGCGCACGTAAACGGGTGCGCCATACCGGCGGATTGCTTCTTCCACCACACGAATAGCGCGGTCTACCCCGGCACAGAACCCACGCGGGCCAGCCAGAAGAACTTTAAGGGATTTGCCATGAGAGCCCGTATCGGGTTCTGCTGTGGCAACGGTCTGAGTTTGATCGGGCATGGTGTTCCCCAAACTTGCGGCGGACGGTATAGAAGAAACTGGATATGACGAAGCATATTACAAAGGTGGCTATGCCCGAAACCCGGAGAAGGCACGGTAACCGTGCGCATGGCCTACGCAAAGCGCGAAGGCGATGCAAGCCGTTTTCGGGCATCGGAGCCACGAGTGTGCTATGTATGTCTCTCTTTGCGTCCTTTTTTGGTCCTGATTTGCCTGTTCACCCCTTTAACTGATGAGCCCGGATTCGCACATGCCGCATGAATTTTCCCGCCCATACCGCCTGCTGCCGCGCTTTGCGCTGTCCGGCCTTGCGGTGCTTGGCATGCTCACCACGCTGACAGGCTGCGGGGATGAAGAAAGCAATTCTGTCTCTTTCGCGCCAAGCTGCCCGCTGACGCATATTCCGCCCGAAGCGGCCGACTACTACGTGTACGACGGCAAAACGCCCACATTCCCGCATCTGGTAACACGCGCCAGTATTCTGAAACTACAGGGCGACTGTCTGGCAGCGGGGCGTAAAGACCTGCAAACGCGAATCGCGCTTCGCTTTGTGGTAAATCGGGGCATGGCCGCCCGTGATGGCACCGTTAACCTACCGTGGTTTATCGCCGTGCTGCATGGCGATAAAATTGTGAACAAGCACGTGTTCCATCACACGTTCCAGTTCCCGGCGAACCTGTCCAGCTTCACCACCGATACCCACGTGGTCACGGTTGATCTGCCCATTCCGCCAAAGAACACGGAGTCTGACTATCGCTTTGAAGTGGGCTTCCAGTTGACCAAGGAACAACTGGACTACAACGAAACCCACCTGAAAAAGCCAGCGTATCAGGCCTACTGAACATTCTCGCAAACCAACGGGGAGCAACCCGGCCAACACTCTGCTGGTCTGCTCCCTGTTTTAAGCGGTGAAACTGTCTTCACCTCTCTGCCAACAGGCGGGAAAGCGAAGACAGGTGATATCAGACTACTGGTGGTTCCGGAAAACGGGCTGCTTCGATTGCCGCCTTCTGGCGGGCGGCCAAAGCCTGTTCATCAAACTCGGCAATGATTTCGTGAAAAAGCTGGTACCAGTTCATTTTCACTTTGAGCCGCATGAAGACAGACCCAAGCCCAACGGCTGAACGGTCAACCAGCACAAACTCCCGTGGAAGTTTGACGCCGCCTGTGCGCTGCAAGCCTTCATGCACTTTTGTCAGCACATCCCGACCAAACACGCCCGTCGTGTCTTCCTGAATAAAGCGTTCCCGGTCATCCATCAGCGGGGCAAACAGGAAGCCTGCCCATTCGTTCAGAACATCGACTTTTTCTGACGTCAGGCCATCAAACCCCCACGCGGCATAGGCTTCTGTCGCCAGAGCTTTGTTGCCCGTCTGCAAAGCGCGATAGAGGTCAATATTTCCTTTGATGAAGGACGGATTGAAAATGCGGATTGCCCCGAAATCCAGCAGGTTCAGGCCGTAATCATCCCGCAGGGTGAAGTTGCCCATATGCGGGTCACCATGCACCACACCGTATTGATAGAGCGGCAGATACCACGCCCGGAACAGCGAGCGTGCGATTTTCTGTTTCTGCTCCTCGGTCAATCCGGCCTCAATCGCGGCGTTCAGGCCACGACCGCTTACCCATTCCATGGTGAGAAGCCGCTGGGTGGAGAATTCATCAATCGGCGCGGGAACCGTCACTTCCGGGCAATCTGCCAGAATAGCCCGATAAAGCCGCATATTGGCGGCCTCCCGCCGGTAGTCCAGTTCCTCACGCAGGCGCTCTGTCAGTTCCTCAACCACATCGTCCTGACGGATGGCGTTATCGAGCCGATGATACACGCCTATGGCCATGCGGAACTGGCGTAGGTCAGATTCAACGGCAGCCTTCATGTCCGGATATTGCAGCTTGCAGGCCACGCGGCGGCCATCGGTTAGAACAGCCTGATGCACCTGCCCCAGACTAGCCGCTGCCGCAGCCTCCCGCCCGAAGGACCGAAAATTCTTTTCCCACCCGGCACCGAGTTCCGCTGTCATGCGGCGGCGCACAAAGTTCCACCCCATAGGCGGCGCATTGGCCTGTAGTTCGGCCAGTTCTTTTGCGTAGTCATCCGGCAAGGCACCGGGAATGGTCGAAAGAAGCTGGGCTGCCTTCATCAACGGCCCCTTCAGCCCCCCCAGAACCGATTTCAAATCTTCTGCATGAGACGCACCGCCAGAGCGCAGACCCATTTTGTGCCCGGCAAAGCGGGCGGCAATGCCGCCTACGGTACCTGTGGTCTGCACCATGCGGCGCAGTTCCCCAAGCATGCCGGTATTATCAAGATCACGTTCAGCCATGGGTCAAACCTGTTCAAGCTGGTCTATGAAGCCTGAAATAACATCCAGCCCCTTGCGCCAGAAGGTCGGGTCTGACGCATCAAGCCCGAATGGAGCCAGAAGTTCCTTATGACGCAGGGTGCCACCGGCTTCCAGCATGGCAATATATTTATCCTGAAAACCGGAAGCGCCGTCTTTGAATACGCCATACAGGGCGTTCACCAGACAATCCCCAAACGCATAGGCGTAAACATAGAACGGTGAGTGAATGAAGTGCGGAATATATGCCCAGAACACATCGTAATCAGACGTGAAGTTAAAGGCCGGACCAAGGCTTTCAGTCTGCACATCCCGCCAGATTTCACCAATCCGTTCTGGCAGCAGTTCACCCGTTTTCCGTTCATCATGCACACGGGTTTCAAATTCGTAGAACGCAATCTGGCGCACTACGGTGTTGAGCATGTCTTCAACTTTGCCCGCCAGCAACGTGCGTTTGCGCGCCGGGTCTTTTTCAGCATCCAGCAAAGACTGAAAGGTCAGCATTTCACCAAACACACTGGCCGTTTCAGCCAGTGTCAGCGGTGTATTAGACATAAAATAGCCCTGCTTGGCCGCAAGGACCTGATGCACGCCATGCCCAAGTTCATGCGCCAATGTCATGACGTCACGGGTACGGCCATGATAGTTCAGCAAAATGAACGGATGGGCAGACGGAACAGTTGGATGCGCAAAAGCGCCAGGTGATTTACCCGGTGCAGGGGGCACGTCAATCCAAGGTTTGGTCAGGAATGTCTTGATGACCGCGCCCATACGCGGGTCGAAGCCATCATAAGCGGTCTGAACAATCTGCTTGGCTTCATCCCACGGAATTTTGCGGTCTTCACAACCGGGCAGCGGAGCGTTGCGGTCCCAATGCTCCAGTTTTTCAAGCCCCATCCATTTGGCTTTCAGGGCGTAATAGCGATGCGCCAGCCGTGGATAATCCTGCCGCACGGCAGACACCAGCGCATCGACAACCTCATCTTCCACCATGTTAGACAGATTGCGGGACGAAGTTGGCCGCGCATAATGCCGCAGGCCGTCCGAAATTGATTTATCCTTGGCCAGTGTATTCGTAATCAAAGCAAACAGACGGATATTCGCGCCAAAAACAGCACCAACGGCCTTGCCAGCCTGTTCACGCACGGCACGGTCGCTATCTGAAAGACGGTTAAGCGCCTCACCCACCGTCACGTCTTTGCCATCGAGCGTGACACGCAGGGCGGCGATTGTTTCATCAAACAGGCGGGACCAAGACTGCGCACCTGTAACAGATTTTTCCAGCAGTACCTTTTCCACTTCATCAGAAAGCTGATGAGGGCGGAACAGGCGCGTATCCCGCAAAAAGGGTTGCCAGTGCGCCAGTGCCGGGTCTTGCAGCTTCTGTTCCAGCGCTGCGTCATCAATGCGATTCAGTTCCAGCGTGAAGAACAGCAGGTGCGCTGAAATATCTGTCAGTCGTTCATTGATAGACTGACTAAAGCGACTAATGGCCGCATCGGATGAATTGGCCGCAAACAGCAGGGACGCATAGGACCCCGCCTTGCCCATCAGTTCCTCAATTTCCTCCCCCTCCGAAATGGCTTTTGCCAGATCAGCACCTGAAAGACCGGCCAGCTTGCCCTGATACCGGGCAGCAAATGCTTCTGCCTGTTGTGCAGCGTTATCCAAATCCTGCTTCAGGGTTGGATCATCCATCCCGGCATACAGGGCCGAAAGGTCCCACCGTGGCAGGGATGAAGCTTCATCAGAAGCAGAGGAAGACACAGCCGTTTCAGCGGCCAGAGCCGGAAACTGCTGAAAGCGGGGAAAGAGCGTCGTGTGTTGCATGGGGTTACTGTAACCCGCAATTTTGCGCGATGCGAGCCTGTAGAATGCAAGGCCGATCACACTGCAAACAGAACGGGCGGGGAGAAAGCTTTCGCCCCCTGCCCCGCCCGTTTTCCGACCAGACGCTAAAGCGTATCAGGCCGACTGTTTTTCAGCCTCGGCCGGGGCGGTGAACCCGATAATCCGGGCGTATTCCCGCGGTACAATCTGCCAGAAGCGCGGCAGAACCTCGTCCCACTTATGTAGCAGCATGGTCGCATACGGAGAACCCGTTTCTTCCACATGACGCTCAACAAGGGCTTTCAGCTTATCGGCCCATTCGCCATCGGCAACGCGGGTCCAGAGCAGAGACTCCGGATTCACCTTGCGTTCAAAGCTGTTGTCATCATCCAGCACGAAGGCCATGCCGCCCGTGAATCCAGCGCCAAAGTTATCGCCAATCGCACCAAGGATCACCACGGTGCCACCCGTCATGTATTCGCAGGCGTTTGACCCACAGCCTTCAATCACAGCCGTAGCGCCAGAGTTACGCACGGCAAAACGCTCACCCGCCTGCCCGGCGGCGTAGAGTTCACCCGCAGTCGCGCCATACAGCACCGTGTTGCCGATAATGGCATTCTGGTTGCACACCAGCATGGAGGACGGAGAAGGCCGCACCGTTATGGTGGCCCCTGACAGCCCCTTGCCCACGTAATCGTTGGCGTCACCCAGCACTTCCAGCTTGATGCCCTGCACGGCAAACGCACCCAGAGACTGCCCGGCAGACCCACGCAGACGCACGGTCAGATGCCCCGGTGCCAGCGTTTTCATGCCAAACTGACGCACAATAAGCGAGGACATACGGGTGCCAATGGCACGCTGTGTGTTCTGCACATTATAATGCAGTTGCATTTTCTCGCCGTGGTCAAACAGCGGCTTGGCATCCACAATCATCTGTGCATCGAGGGTATCTGGCACTTCGTTGCGGCCATCCAGCGTGCAATAGCGCGCAAATGGTCCCGGATCAGCCTGCGACAACAGGGAGTTCAGGTCCAGATCATCCAGATAATCCGCACCACGAGAAACCTGACGCAGAAGATCCGTACGGCCAATGACCTCGTTCAGGGTGCGGAAGCCCAGAGAGGCCAGAATGTTACGCACGTCTTCAGCAATGAAGGAGAACAGGTTGATGACTTTCTCCGGTGTGCCGTCAAACTTCTTGCGCAGTTCTTCATCCTGAGAGCACACGCCAACCGGGCAGGTGTTGGAGTGACACTGGCGCACCATGATGCAGCCCATGGCCACAAGGCTGGCTGTGCCAATACCAAATTCTTCAGCACCCAGCATGGCGGCAATCACCACATCACGCCCGGTTTTGATGCCACCATCCGTGCGCAGCTTCACGCGATGGCGCAGGCGGTTCAGCATCAGCACCTGATGCGTTTCCGCCAGCCCCAATTCCCACGGCAGGCCCGCATACTTCACGGATGTCTGCGGGCTGGCACCTGTGCCGCCGGAATGGCCCGAAATCAGGATTGCATCAGCTTTCGCCTTCGCAACACCGGCAGCAATCGTGCCAATGCCAGAGCGCGCAACCAGCTTTACCGTCACGGTCGCATCCGGGTTGATCTGCTTCAGATCATAAATGAGCTGGGCCAGATCTTCGATCGAGTAAATATCGTGATGCGGCGGCGGAGAAATAAGCGCCACACCCGGCGTGGCATGACGCAGCTTGGCAATCAGGCCCGTGACCTTAAAGCCGGGAAGCTGACCGCCTTCACCCGGTTTCGCACCCTGTGCCACCTTAATTTCCAGTTCGCGGCAATCGTTCAGGTACTGGGCTGTTACCCCGAAGCGACCAGACGCAACCTGTTTAATGGCAGAAGACGCGTTGTCCCCATTTGGGCGTGGCTTTGCACGCGCCGGGTCTTCCCCACCTTCACCCGAGTCAGATTTTGCCCCGATCCGGTTCATGGCGATGGAAAGCGTTTCGTGCGCTTCCGGGCTAAGCGCGCCCAGCGAAATAGCCGGGGCAATCAGCCGTTTCCGCAGCAGCGTGATGCTTTCTACTTCGTCCACCGGGATAGGCGTCCGGCCTTCACGGAAGTCGAGCAGGTCACGCAATGCAACCGGAGGTTGTGCACGCACGGCATCAGCATAGCGTTTGTAAATGGTGAAGCTGTCTGTCGCCACAGCAGTTTGCAGCATGTGGATCAGACCACCATCAAAGGCGTGCTGCTCTCCACCCCGGCGCATTTTATACAGGCCACCAACCGGCAGGGTCAGGTGGCTGGCATCCCATGCCTCACCATGGAACGTCTGCACATTGCGGGCGATACCGGGCAAGCCAATACCGGAAATACGGGACGGCATACCAGGGAAGAACTCGGCCGTCAGCGCACGGGACAGGCCGACAGCTTCAAAGTTACACCCACCGCGATAGGACGCCAGAATCGAAATGCCCATTTTGGACATGATTTTCAGCAGGCCCTTATCAACGGCCTTGCGGTAGCGTTCCATACATTCACGCAGGGTCAGCTTACCAAACAACCCACGGCGATGCCGGTCCGCAATACATTCCTGCGCCAGATAGGGGTTAACCGTCGTGGCACCCACCCCGATGGTGACGGCAATGGCATGCACATCAAGCGCTGTCGAGGTGCGGACGTTCAGCGATGTAAACGTACGCAGGGAGTTCCGTACCAGATGGGTATGGACCGCAGCAGTCGCCAGAATCATCGGGATATAGGCCCGATCAGCAGACTGGTTTTCATCACTCAGGAAGACGTGCGTGCACCCACCGCGCACCGCATCTTCAGCTTCACGCCGGATACGGGCAATGGCTTCACGCAGGCCGGCTTCGCCGTCTTTTACAACAAACGTGCAGTCAATCACACAGCCGGACGTACCGCAGAAAGTGCGCAGACCTTCATATTCACCCGATGTCAGAACCGGGCTGGGAAGCTGGAGCATTTCACACTGATCAGCCGACTGATCAAGAATGTTCCCCAGATTACCCAGACGGGTGACAAGGCTCATGACCCGTGATTCACGCAGGGAATCGATCGGCGGGTTCGTGACCTGACTGAACCCCTGACGGAAATAATGCGCCAACCCGCGATAACGGGGGGACAGAACGGCAAGCGGGGTATCATCCCCCATGGAGCCGATGGCTTCGCTTGCGGTTTCAACCATCGGGTGCAGGATGGTTTCAAGTTCTTCCAGCGTGGTGCCAACCGCTAGCTGACGACGGCGGAGTTCTTCGGGCTGGTAATGGACAGGCTCCGTCACATCAGACCGCACGATAGAACCGATTTTCTGAATCCGACCAATCCAGGATGAGAATTCCTGCCGCGAGGCCAGAAGATCCAGCAGCTCCTCGTTACCGTACAGATGCGGGCGGTGCAGATCGACGCCAATCACTTCACCCGGCCCAAGGCGGCCGCGCTTTACCACATTGGCTTCGGGCACACGCACCATGCCGGTTTCAGAACCGACAATCAGCAGATCATCCCCGGTAACGGTATAGCGCAGCGGGCGCAGGCCGGAACGGTCAAGGCCTGCAACAACCCAGCGTCCATCCGTCGCGCACAGGGCGGCCGGGCCGTCCCACGGTTCCATAACCGCGTTACAATAGGCAAACATATCCCGATGTGCCTGCTTCATGGAGGAATTCCCCCCCACGCTGGCGGGCACCATCAGTGCCTTGGCTGCAGGCGCATCACGCCCGGCAAAGGTCAGCAGTTCAAACACGTTGTCCAGCGTTGCGGTATCAGACCCGCCAGCCTGCACCAGCGGTTTGATATCATCCATCCACGGATCAAGATCAGGATGAGACAGCCGGGTTTCGTGGCTTTTCATCCAGTTGATATTGCCGGAAATGGTGTTGATTTCACCATTATGCGCCAGACGACGGAACGGTTGCGCCAGCTTCCATGTCGGGAAGGTGTTGGTGGAATAACGCTGATGATAAATGGCAAAGCGGCTGACAAAGCGCTTATCCAGCAGGTCGGGATAGAACTCGGTCAGATGTTCCGCCAGGAACATGCCTTTATAGATAATAGACCGACATGACAGAGAGCAGATATACAGATCAACCTGCGCTGCAATGGCGGCCTTTTCAATTTTACGACGGATGACATACAGGTCACGCTCAAACACATCCTCTGCCTTACCGGGCAGGTTGCGGATCATGATCTGTTCAATTTCAGGGCGTGTGGCGTTGGCTTTTTCACCAATGCACGACGTATCAATCGGCACCTGACGCCAGCCATAAATGCCGTAACCGAACGCCAGAATTTCGGTTTCAATAATCTGTCGGCACTGCTCCTGCGCGGTCAGGTCCGTTTTGGGCAGAAACACCTGCCCAACAGCTATGATGGTATCTTCTTCAGGCTGGTCGCCCGTGCTGGTAATGGCATCGGCAAAGAAATCCTGCGGGATTTCAACGTGAATGCCCGCGCCATCGCCTGTTTTACCATCCGCATCCACAGCACCGCGGTGCCAGATGGCGCTAAGGGCGGCGATCCCGGCTTCCACCACGTCACGGCGGCGTTTTCCGTCAAGCGCAGCAATCAGGCCAACGCCACAGGAATCGCGTTCATCCGCCGGGTCATACAGACCTTCCAGCGCGGAGACGTTGCTGTCCCAGGCTTTCAGAAAGTCTTCTGCGCTTTCACCAGTTCCGGTGTTCGGGAAGTTGTCCATCATTTTCATCCCTGCTCTGCCACGGCGGCAGCCGGTGCGTTTGCTTTAATCCATGTGTGAATGCGTTCTGCCGCATCCCGACCATCGCGAATGGCCCACACAACCAGGCTGGCCCCGCGCACAATATCCCCTGCGGCAAAAACACCCGGCAGACTGGTCATGAAGCTATCCTGCCCCACTTTCAGCGTGCCCCAGCGCGAAACGCCCAGTTCTGGTGCATCCCACAGTTGCGGCAGGGGTTCTGGGTCAAAACCCAACGCCTTGATGACAAGATCAGCCTCAAGCGTGAAGGAACTGCCTTCCAGCGCTTCAACAGACTGACGGCCTGTCGCATCGGCCATACCCAGCTTCATGCGAATGGCCCGCACGCCTGTGACGTGGTCGTCCCCCACAAAGGCTTCAGGTGCGGCCAGCCATTCAAACTGCACGCCCTCTTCTTCCGCATTTTTCACTTCACGCGCAGAACCGGGCATGTTGGCCTTGTCACGCCGATACAGGCATTTGACCGATTTCGCCCCCTGACGAATGGCGGTGCGCACGCAATCCATTGCGGTATCACCCCCACCCAGCACCACCACGTTCTTGCCTGCGGCATCCAGAGCTTTGGCATCGTCTGGCAGAGTGTCACCCAAAGAACGACGGTTAGAAGCTGTCAGGTAATCAAGCGCACGTTCAATACCGCCGAGGCCAGCACCCGGGCCGCCAATTTCGCGGGATTTATAAACGCCGGTTGCAATCAGAACAGCCTGATGCCGGTTGCGCAGTTCGGCAAAGGCCAGTTCGTCCGCGCCGCTGCCGATCCCCTGCCCCAGATGAAACGTGACACCGCTTTCAACCAACAGGGCGTGGCGGCGCGCGACAATTTCCTTTTCAAGTTTGAAGCCGGGAATACCGTAAACCAGCAGGCCGCCCACGCGGTCATACCGATCATACACATGCACCTGATACCCCATAGCGCGCAGACGTTCCGCCGCAGCAAGACCAGCAGGGCCAGCACCGACAATCCCGACAGATTCTGCGCGTTCAGTTACCGGACGGGTGGGTTTGACCCAGCCATTTTCAAAGGCGGTATCGGTAATATAGCGTTCGACCGCACCAATGGTGACACTTTCAAATCCGGGCTCAATAACGCAGTTGCCTTCGCACAGGCGGTCCTGCGGGCAGATGCGGCCACAGATTTCAGGAAAAGTGTTGGTTGCGGAAGAAATCTCATACGCTTCTTCCAGCCTTCCGTTAGCCGTCAGCATCAACCAGTCCGGGATGTTATTCCCCAACGGACAATGAACGGAACAAAAAGGCACGCCGCACTGCGAGCACCGGCTGGCTTGCTCGGTCGCTTCAACAGGCTGAAAATCTTCATAAATTTCATTGAAGTCGGCGCGCCGGTCTTGTGCGGTCCGTTTTTCAGGCTGCTTCTGCGCAACAGAGATAAATTTGAGCATCGGTGTGGTCATGAGGCAATTCCTGGAAAAAGGGCGCGCCAGACAGACTTCACCCCTCAAAACAAGCGAACATCAGGTAGCGCCTTAGCCCCCGACTTGAAAAGACAGCATTACTGCCCTTTCTTCGTTTTTCCTGAAATCAGACCAATTTCACCCTTAAATCTTATACGATTTATACACCAGATCGGACCAATATCACTCTAACTTACTGTTCTGGAACAAGAACACCAGAACGACCACCGCCTGCCCGATAGCGGTCAAGATAGAAGGGGACTGTGGTCTGAATGCTACGGGGCGCAATATTCAGATCCGCAAAGCCGGGCTGGCCAGGGGGCACCACATTATCTTCTGAAAGCATGAGCAACTGGTCACGGGTAATCAGCTTGCCCGGCAAACGCTCAAAAATACTTGCCTGAATTTTTGCCAATGCAGGCGGCACGGCAAACAGAATCCGGTTGCGCCGCGTCTCCTTCAGTACCCACTGATAAATCTGACGCATGGTCAGCACATTTGGGCCACCCAAAGACCAGACTTTACCCGCCAGCGCAGGGTCAAGCGCCACACGTGACACCACATGGGCGACATCCCCAACAAAAACGGGCTGTAACCGCGCGGCAGGCGCATAAACCGGCAGAATAGGAAGATAACGAGCCAAAGTGCCGAACAGATTGAAGAAGTGATCATCCGGCCCAAAAATAACGGAAGGCCTGACAAAAGACGCATTGGGAAGATGTTTACGAACAGCGTCCTCCCCCGCAGCGCGACTGCGACCGTAAGCAGAAGCCGCTGATGGCGATGCGCCCAGCGCAGACATCTGTACAAAGCTGCCCACCCCGGCCTGCGCGGAGAGGCGAGCCACGCGCTCCGCCCCCTGTACGTTGACAGCTTCCAGCCCCTGTCGGGATGTTGAACCGAGGACAGCAACCAGATTCACGACAATAGATGCATTTTTGACCACACACGCCACAGACGCATCATCCAGCACCGACGCATAGAAAGGGGCTATCTGCCCAACACGCCCTAATGGGCGCAGCAACGCCGCGCGATCGGGCCGCCGGCTGGCAACACGCACTGTATAGCCAGCGGCCGCCAGATTCTGCACGACATACTGCCCCACAAAACCGTTTCCACCCAATACCGTGGCAATCTTGGCTGTGCTCACTTCACACTCTCCTGCTCACATTCGTTTTCTGACGGGCTGCTTCAGAACACGCCACATCATTGGCACCAGATGGTCAGCCCATGCTTTACTGAAGGTCACAGCAAAGCACTCTGCCGTTTTCCGGGCACCGCTTCACGCTGCGCGTGCACCGGTCAGGCAGATGAATTTCAGTGTGTGCCATTCACCCGCACAGGGCCAGAGCAGGCCACCACACAAATCTGTCAGAATTTTTTATTTTCCCTGTTGACGCCCCCAGACAGTCAGGGTAAATCCCCCTTCACCAGCCCGGGACACCGGGTTGCCAGTCTGAGCCCAGATGGCGGAATTGGTAGACGCGCAGGTTTCAGGTATCTGTGGCCGCAAGGTCGTGGAAGTTCGAGTCTTCTTCTGGGCACCAAAAAAAAACCACGGTTCGCCGTGGTTTTTTTGTATCTATCGTCTGGCTGAGACGGTCATCTCTCCCCGTCCCGTTTGCACGATATCTTTCTGAAAAATTATGGCTCTAACAGCGTCTGATCTTATCAAGATCAAAGCATGTTTCCACTAGAACGTCATCTTATCTGGCACACGATAGTTATCCCCAGATTCTGCGGATGCTTACGTGGGTAAGCCTGTGGATAGTGGGTACAACCTATGGGGGTTGTGTCAGTTTCCCAGAAAAGCCGCGTTCTCGGCCCGCAGTTTTTCCAAGTCATCTCCGGTAGGGTAAAGGCCGCCTGGCAGCACAAGCTGAGGCCAGATAACGCCATGCACTTCCATTAGGCGGGACCGCAACCACCGCCATGTGCATTTCTGCCTGATGCCCCATGTCAACACAGTGACAAGGTCATCATCCGCTGTGCCAGTATACTCCCACACCAGAAGGCAATGACCACCCCATGATCCGGGCTGCTGGTTGCCGGGGGTTATTGTATCCCAAATACCCGACATCTGGTCAGCCTGTGCAAGCTGCACACCGACATAAGCAGCCCCAAAACCGGCAACGATTAACCGCAAGGCATTCAGATCTTCAGGTTCCGATGACCCCCATAAAGGGTAGAACCGCTGATGTGGCACATCATACCCGATCCGAGAGGCACACGCCAAAACATCGACTTCAACACCCCCTTGATCAGTTTCCGGGCGGCTGGGTACATATCCGGTTGAGCGGCTGTAAAAGCTGATTGCATTTTCAGGCACTATATCAACCTGAAACCCCGCAAGGGCTGCTGTTGCCCGAATATGATTGGCCAGACCAACGGATGTACAGTTTCCTACTTTGTCATTTCCCAACATCAGGGGGGCCGGGTTGATGTGGTTACGCAACAGACGCACAGGGGCAGACCGCGCCATCATCCGCAAGGACGACAGACGCGGCTGCCCAACCCGGCATTCTGCCGGGCGACATCCTAATTTTCTTTGCATGACATTCCGAAAAGAGAGCGTGCGTTAAAAGACGCTGTAGAACTAAAAAAGCAGCCTGATGGCTGCTTTCATTCAAGAGAATGCAAATAAAAAACTCTTCCCGCTGTTTTTGTTATTTCCAGCAGAAAGAGATCGGGTCGAGATTATTTTTTGCGTATTGCTTTCGCAATCATCATAAAAAAGACTGCAAGCGCGACACTGGCCGATACAATAAGACGCGCGACCGGTTTTTGCCGCTTCTGAAAGTCTTCAGATAGTTTTTCCATCATAGAACACTCCCTGTTTTTACGGTTAACGTCTTTGGGGAAACATTGTTCCCTGATTGCGATTAACGTCCAGCTTCAGAGCATCTCGCCAGTTCACACACGCAGAAACCAGCGACCAGCAAGCGTGATAAGGCCCTAAAATAGTTGTGCTCGGGCCGGTATAAGCAATCTGTATGACGAAGCCATGCCGCAAGCGCGCCACGACATGGCACAAACCACTAGGACCAAAATCGATTTCGAAAGAAAAGGGAGTTTTAAGGGAAAAGCTACCTTGTGTGGGTTGCTCCTGCTTCCATTCTAATACTTCTTCATCTTTCAGCGTCATAGCCCCATCCGGGATGCCTGCACACGCAATCAGGTCTGAACGGGACAAGCCGATCAAATCCTTTTTAGCGCGCAGTGCTGACCCTGCGCATGAGGCCACAAAAACAGGGACAAAGAGAAGCGAGCAAAGTGTTTTGCGCCTCACCCCTCAGGCCACTGGCGTTTCCGCTTTGCCCATACAAAGAAAATTACAAAAATGGTTTGTATAACCATGCCGCACAGAATGCTGAGTAGTTTGCAGATCATGCAGGACAGTCCACACCAAAATAATGCAGGGCCTCGTGCTCGTTCATGGCAGGCCGAACCGCTTTGGCAACCACTGAAGACCTGATCATAGCCAGCATCAGCGAAACAATAGTCTGCGCCGCTGTGAGGGCCATTTGGATTTTCTGGCTGATAGAATCAGACTTACCTTGTGTGTTCAAAATATTCGCGGCTTGTGAAACAAGCATCTGAATATCTGAAAGGATAGACTGAAAAGCCGTTTTGACAGATGCGTTATTATAGGAAACTGTTAAGGCACCACCTGCTGTGGCAATCAGGGCATCCAATGCAGTGTTAATATTCAGGCCAACTGTTTTCACAAAGGCGCAACCAGCCTCACCGAGCTGTTGAGCAACAACCGGAGTAGACAGTAGCATTTGCGAAAAATTATAGCCTGCCTGAGCATAGGCCTGAATTTTTGCAATATTTAACGATAGAGACGTAACCGGCCCGTCTGACTGGAGAGTGCACGCCGTTAACAGCCCGAGCAAGCACCCTGCCCCGCCCGCATGCAAAACCTGTCTGCGAGAATATCGTGTCATGAAAAGATGCTCCATAAAAAACGCTGCCTTGCAGCAGCGTGTGGAAATCTGTATTTTTTAAGAAATGTTGTTATTTTTTCTGGATTTCGTCAGACTGATCTGCAACGCCGTGTAACATGGTCAGATGATTAGCCGCCCAGCCGAAGTTAAGACCAATCACAGAAACCACTTTATAAGCGGGTAACCACGCTGATTGTTCTTCTGGCGCAGGGATTGCTGCTGTAACTGCACCGCAAACAATTATAATGGCGCAAACAACCGTGTCCCACGGGGCCGGAACTTGTGAAAGGAACAGAGGCACAGCCGCGACAATGCCACTGATTTTACCACCTGTGATAAGCGCCTGCTTCATTGCCCGTCTCCGTGCAGACCAACGCGATAAAACGCGTGATGGCCTATTGTTTTTCGGTAAAATTTCTTCTGCGCCCAGAACGCTCTGCCGCCACGGCAATCAAAATAATGGTCCGCGCCCTCCGTTAAATCAGGCAGTGCAGATCCATTCATTTTTTCTGCCAGATGCAAGGCAACGCAAAACTGTGGGTCTTTGTCAGTAACCGATAACAGTTTTGCTCTGTTCGGGTCTTGCCTGTTCCAGCATGAAAACTGTTGGTTGGCCTGACAGACCGACACAATATCCCGCCCCCACCACCCCGGGTGCATGACACGGTTCTGAATCACATTCAGAACCGCCTGCATGCCAGAAACGCCTTCCCCCCTGGCTTCTCCCCACGCGGTACGGGCGGCTATCTGCTGTGCGGACATCATGCATGGGTTGCCAGAACATGCGCCCACATATGCCAGAAGCTGTCGCCCATTCTGGCCCAACTCAACAATGTTGTTGCGATTGCAATCACTGTAACGGTCAGCCAGTTTGCCAGACGGATACCCCCTTCTATACGCGCAAGTCGGTCTGATACCTCGGCATCACGCTGTTGGGTGCTACGCCCAATAGTTTCTACACGGGACATGATTTCCTGCCGGGTACAGGCGGCGTTTTCATCAATAGCCTGCGTCAGGTCTCGCCTTAATTCAGAAAATTGTCGGGACAGGCTATCCAGACCATCACGTAGATGGTCATGCCCCCCTTCCACACGGGCTACACGTTCCCGCAGAACCGCAACCTCCTCGGCTGTGGCGCATCGTACATCTTGCATTTTGGGTGTCCAGAAACAGAAAAACCACCCCGAGGGGTGGTTTCAGAAACGGTAGAGTTAAAAAAACACCTCTACCAAGCTGTCTCTGCATTAAGGCTGACCACGCGCGCCAGCAAGAGTATTACAGGCTTTGAAACGCAGTCTTACAAATCAGCCGTGAAAGAGAATTTGAAAGTTCTGGGCAGGCCTTGAAGCAGATACCCGTTAAAGGCTGAAGCCCAGTAACGTGTATTAGCAATGTTATCGACACCAAAACGCAACGTCAGCGGTTTGTGCTCAACCGCAAATGTATAACGCAGGGCCAGATCAAACCGTGTCCAGACAGGAATGTGGAGCGTATTGGCTGTATTCACCCACTGTTTCCCGGTGTTTACAACGCGCCCGATAACGGTTCCACCTTTCAGGAAAGGTAGATCATATTCAAGGTTTCCGTTGATGGTATAGTTTGGCACGCCAATTGCGGTATGCCCATTATTAGTGCCGTCACCGGTTTTCCGCAGGTTGGCATCAATCAGCGTGGCACCGCCATTGAAGCGTAGGCCCGGCAGAATCTGGCCGTTGACTGTCAGTTCAGCCCCGCGGTTACGCTGCATACCGTCCGCACGGAAAATAAGCTGCCCCGTATTCCCGAATGGTTCTGTGTAAGAATTGGGTTGGGACGTCTGGTAAAATGCCAGTGTGGTGCTGAAACGACCTGTATCGTATTTCGCACCGATTTCATACTGGACACTTTTATAGGGCGGGAAAATTTGCCCCAGATTGACAACATTTCCTGTTGCCTGCGGTCCCTGCGCAAGGCCTTCAATCCGGTTGAAATAGATGGACGTCTGACGGGTGGGGCGAATAACCAGCCCGACAACCGGTGTGATGGCATCCCGATCATAATGGCTGGTCATGGCACCCCCATTATAGGCGTAGCCATTCAGCAGCATGTTCTGATAGCGAAAACCAGCTGTCAGAGAGATCCGATCTTTCCAGAAAGACATCGTGTCTGAAAAATACAGGCTATAAAGCCGGGTAAAGCTGTTGCGCTGCGGGTTATCAACATTCCCGCCAATATAGGCATTGGCTGGTCGGCTTGTATAAGTTGGGTGATAAAGGTTCGAGGAGATAGAGCCTGACGCCATCGCGTAAGCTGTATCAAATTCTTCCCACAAGCCGGAGCCACCAGCATTGACTTCATGCTTGACCGGGCCGGTATAGAAATGGGCCCGGACACCGGCACGCGTACTTTCGTTTGTCTGCACCACCGGCACATACATGGCCCCGTTTGTGGCGGCACCTGTTTGCCCGTTCGTGACCGTCAGTGATGAATAATCACCCTTTTCATCGCCACCCATACCGCCAAAGGCAGCATAGGCTGTCAGGTATTTTGAAAAATCATGCTCGACATTCAGCATACCAAAAATGTAGTTCAGGTCATTATACGTCCATGCCTGACCGTAATTGTGTGAGGCCGATGGCACACGCGGCACTTTGGTAACGCCTGAACCAAGAAACACACCCGGCCTACCCCAGTTCACGCCCTGATTCTGGAAATTCATATCAAGGGAAATGCGCGTTTTATCATCGTGCCAATCGAAATCCGCACCCAGCGCAGCACTGTGCCTGCGTTCATGATCAATCGCGCTCTGCCCTGACAGACCAGCGACATTCAGGCGCAGGCCATAGGCTTTATCCTGCCCAAAACGACGCCCGACATCCAGACTGCCACCACCAATGGCTTTGCTGGTATAGTCGCCCGTGACACGGGTAATAGGCGTGTTTTCAGCATGTTTGAACATCAGGTTGATGTTGCCGCCAATTCCGGAACCACCCGGCGCAGCACCGTTCAGAAACGCACTGGCACCGTTCAGCACCTGTACCTGATCAAACAGTTGGGGAGACACAAGCTGGCGCGGTGTAATGCCGTATAGGCCATTAATGGCGATATCATCCCCATAAACCGGGAAACCGCGAATAACGAACATTTCCGAAAAATTGCCATAGCCATACGTGGTACGGACTGATGGGTCGTTCTCCAGCACCTGCCCCAAAGTTTGAGACTGCTGGTTGAGTATCAGGCTGGATGTGTAACTGCGGATGTTAAAGGGCACATCCAGCCCTTTTTTTGTGCCCAGCGCACCAAGCTGACCACCACTTATGACTTCCATCTGGTTACGGCGCTTGGCCTTGACCACAATCTGTTCGTCCTGACTGGCTGCCTGACTGGTTTGGCCAGCCGCGCTGTCGGCGCTGTCTGCTGGCTTTGCCGACTGCGCGTATGCTCCCGCCGTAAGGGAGGCCATACAGACAGAAGCAAGCATAATCCGCAGCATCTGCTTCCGCGAGGACTGGCACAGCACCAGAGAGCCTGTCATGATCTTCAAAACTTTCTCACATTTTCGAATTGCCGCACCTCATATACGCGATTAAGAGCTATTCTCAACATTAGATTCGCATCTTGATGCAATTCTGTCTAAACACTGTGGCATCTAAACCCTAACAGAGTATCAATGGTTAAACCTGCCAGCCCCGGCACGCAGCCTGCTTCCGTGTCAGCACGGACAAAAAAGGCTGAAAAACGCAAGACGGTTTATCGCCGTATTGGATGGCTGGCGTGCGCCTGCGTGCTTGCGTATGTAGCCGCCCATTTTGCCGTGCTCACCAGTTTGCAGTGGGGCGGTGAAGAAAACCGGATAGCCGTGAATGTAGGAGAAGTGATTGCCACCGCCCTGCTACCGTTGCTGATTCTGGTGGCTTACGGCGGGCGCACCTATAAATGGGGGCCGTGGCTTGCGCTGGTCTGCTGCGGCATTGGTGCTGCCGTATGCCGTGGCCTTCTGTAAGTGGCCGCTATAACAATGCGTGAAACCTTTCGCACCCATATGGGCTGGCTACATAGCTGGGTCGGCTTTCTTGGCGGCTTGGTGCTGACTGCTATTTTTGCAACAGGCACACTGGCCGTTTTTGACAAAGAAATAACGCAATGGATGCAGCCAGAGGTTGTTCTTAAAGCCAACTCCGTTACTGCCACCCCAGTGGCATTGCGTCATGCAGCCGAAACCATGCAGGCCGAACAGCAACAGGGCCGATTTGCGTTCATAACACTGCCATCATGGCGTGACCCGGTTATCCGCGTTTTGCATTATGACGGGCACGAATTTATCGGCCCGGTGCTTGACCCGATTGATGGGCACCTGTTTCCCGCCCGACAGACAACCGGGGGGCAGTTCTTTTTTGATTTCCATTTCGCGCTTCGCAGCGGGCCGGTTTTAGGCTGCACTATCGTCACTATTTTAGGGATATGTCTGCTGGTGGCTATCGGGTCCGGCATTGCCATTCAGATCAAAGCCATGTGGCCAGACCTGATTGTGTTTCGCCCTTTTGGTGCCCGCCCGCGGGCATGGCTGGATGCCCATCTGATTACGGGCGTTCTGTTTCTGCCTTTTCTTATCATGATCACTTACACGGGCACCGCCATACGGGCGCGTGGTATTTTGCCGCCTCACCCTTTGCTTGTTACCCAGCACTCGGAACAGCCAGCGCAAAAGGCGGATGATCGCCCAAAAGGTGGACGCAAAGCGGCTGCACAGCAAACAGACCTGCTACCGCCGCCGTTGGCTCCGCTTATTGCTGAAGCCAAAGAGCGTTTACAAACAGATAAATGTGAACTGATCCTGTTTTCTAAAACAGAAATTCGTATTTTCAGAAGTGATGAAGCCAGCCTTTTTCTGAGCCGCGATATGGTCTCCTTCAGTCGTGCGGATGGGCATTATCTTGGCACCCACATTCAGAAGGGCGCGGCAGCCAAAACAACGCAGTTGATACATGGTCTGCATTATGCCCGTTTTTCAACGCGCCTTCTGCTGTGGCTTTATTTTGTCTCTGGTTTTGCCTGCACCGTTCTTATGGCCAGTGGTCTTGTTCTTTTTCTGATCAAGCGGCGCAAGAACGCTGGCAATAAGATCATGTTCAGACTTGCTGAAGGGCTGACACTTGCGACCTTTATTGGCCTGCCCATCAGCATTATGGGGCTATTCTGGGCTAATCGCCTGCTGCCCGTTAACATGCCAGAGCGGTTAAGTGCGGAAACAGACGTTTTCTTCGCTTTGTGGGCGCTTAGCTGCCTTCATGGCGTTTTATTTTCAATGCTGAAAAAGCCGCTTATTGGGTGGCAACTTCAGATAACAGCACTAGCAATCATGGCGATGGGCGTTCCCGCCCTTGATATTTGCAGCCAGACACATTCATGGCTGCATGATGCCACACGCTATTATGTGTTAGATATTTTAGTGTTTCTGCTTGGCCTTAGCGCGCTTTTCAGTTTGACCATTCTCAAGCGACGCAGCGTATGACGGCATTTTGCGTATTTTTTTTGTGGGCTATCAGTTTCTGGGCGCATGAAAGTCTGCAACCCCGCACACTGAAACTGTTTCCTGCGTCGAACCAGAAAAAGAAGGCTCTGTTCTGTCTGCGGATTGTCGGACCTTTGCTGGGGTTATTCCTGTGCCTGCACCGGGACGTTGCTTACGGCCTCTTATACTGGTTTGGGCTGGGGTCGATGGCGGGTATAAGCATAAGCCTGCTGATGGTCTTACTGAAACGAAAACGGGGAACTCTCCACTAGAGAGCTCCCCGTTTTTTCAGACCTGTTCTGTCAAAGACTATCTCTGGCAGAAAAAGGATCGTTTGTTACTTCGCGGCTGAAGTGGGTTTGTATGTGCTGGTAATAAACTTTGCCACGTTATCATGTAGTTGCGCCAAAGAATCCTGATGCGCATAGACCATGTGTCCGGATTCATATTGTACAATCTGCACGTTTTTGCTTAGGTCATAAGACACCGGCAGATGGCGCATTTCGTAAATACCCTGGAAGTAAGGCGTACCGAGGTCAAAATACCCCTGGTTCAGCATAACTTTCAGACTGGTGTTGTGCTTCATGGCAGACGCCAGATCAGGCAGCACATTCACCGCATTATGGATAGGGAAATCCGTATTCGGCTGCTTGTGCGAGAAATCCCATTTCATGATGGCATCAGAAAAGAATTTGTATTCCTGATACCCGTTACCAAATGCGGGGCTGTTGCCGTAATGCAGGCTGTTCCGCGCATAGTCATTAAACGCTGCAATATAGGCAGAAGACATGGCGGAAGATTGCGGGTCGTAATACGGATATTGCGCCAACTGGTCCATTGTGGGGCCAGAAAAGCGGCTATCCAGACGACCTGTGTCGATACCTTTATCACCAAGAAGCGTTTTTTCAAACTCTCCGCCATTTACGCGCAGATCAGCTTTCTTGATGTAATCAACCGGAAGACCAGTGTAATCATGCAGTTTCTGGGCAACGGCATCGCGCTTTTCTGGCGTAATGGCGTTTCCGTCCTGCAACGCAGAGGTATAGTCTGTCAGGGCAAAATGCTCGACTTCCTGCAGGAACGTTTTCAGATCAGCCGGCTGCGTGGGCAGGCGTTTATGATACCATGCCGTTGCCGCATAGCTGGGCAATGACAGCACATAAGGCTGATCGACAGACGGGTTCATCTGTGCGGCATCAATATCGTTATCATAATTCAAAATCTGGGACAGCAGAATGACGCCGTTCAGATCAATACCTTTGTCATCCGCCAACTGGTTGGCAACAATGGCGGAACGGGTTGTGCCATAGCTTTCGCCAAACAGATATTTGGGAGAATTATAGCGACCATAGCGGGACAAAAACTGCGCAATGAAGTCTGTAAACGCATTGGCATCAGCGTCGGTGCCGAAAAAGGCTTTTTCTTTGTCGGTTCCTGTCAGGCGACCATAGCCTGTGCCCGGCGCGTCGATAAACACCAGATCGGACACGTCAAGCAGGCTGTCATTGTTGTTCACAATGCTATACGGCGCTGCTGGTGTATGCGCATCATCCGCCGTAACAACTTTTTTGGGGCCAAAAGCACCCATATGCAGCCACACGCTGGAAGACCCCGGGCCGCCGTTATAAATAAAGGTAATAGGCCGGTTTTCCGCAGCGGCTCCTTTTTTGAAATAGGCAACGTAGAAAATTGACGCTGCTGCACCGGGTTTTTTATCTTTTTCATCATCTGCACTAGCAGAATCATCCCACCCTTTTGGGTGAACAATTAGCGTGCCTGATACAGCCTGATACTCAATATGCGCCCCATGCACCGTAACGGAGCCATTGGAGGTAACGCTTTGGGGTTTTGTGAAAAAATCCTGCCCCGCATCTTTCTGCTTGGATGATTCAGAAGCGGGCTTCTGATCTTCAGCCCATACTGGGGAGGCAGAAAGTGTCAGCGCTGTGGTTCCCAGCAACGCCCCTATTGCGACAACGCCTGCAAGACCAAGCTTGGTCCGCTGTGTCTGTTTCATAATGCATCCTGTCCGTCATGTTATAATGTTGCATTGTATCAACAAACACACAGATCAGCCAAGGGGCCTTGCGCCGCCCAGTAACGCTTTACCCCGCCAAACCAACGCCAGCGGCAGAAAAATAACGGTTAACCGCCGTGCACATGGCACCCGCCACCATGGCCCGGTGCCCCGCCTGACGAAGCGCTGCTTCATCAAGCCGATTTGACATAAATCCCATCTCAACCAGAACAGATGGAATCTGGGCTGATTTCAGAACAGCAAAGGCCGCGTGGCGATGTGGGTGCGGCAGGAGGTTAATGCGGGACTGAAAAGAGGACACGACAGCACTGGCCATATGGGCCGACCCACGGCGTGCTTCCTCTGTCACCAGACTGGCCAGAATCTGCTGTACTTCGGGGGATGCCCCCTGCACCAGCGGCCCCCCGAAGCGGTCTGCACTATTTTCAGTCTGGGCCAGAGCCGCCGTCTGGCTATCTGATGCGCCGTGAGAATGGGTATAGACACTTGCACCGCGCACAGACGCATTGTGAAGCGCATCAGCGTGCATGGAAATAAAGAGCGAAGCCCCATGCTGCTGCGCCAGTTCCACGCGCCCATCCAAGGGAATAAAGCGGTCCGAGGTCCGCGTCATGGCCACACGGTACCGCCCTGTGGCCAGCAGTTGCCGGTGAAGTTCATCTGCCGCAGCTTCAGCCACATGCTTTTCATACGTACCTGAAAAGCCGATAGCGCCCGGATCTTTGCCCCCGTGCCCAGGGTCAAGCATGACCAATGGCAAAGCAGGTTGCGCCTTCCCAATAATGGCCGGGGCTGAAAGGGACGAACCAAGAGTCCCTTTTGCGCGCCCCGCGGCATGAGCGGCTGAAGCGATGACACCTGTTGCCACAATCCCCCCCCCAATCAGCGCACGGCGGGTCATAGGGTCAGGCAACAGAAGTGACGGCGCGACGGCAGAGGGTGTCAGCCCTTTAGACGGAGCATGGTCTGCCAGCCAGAGACGGGACGGTGTGTCTTTGCAGGCGGGGTGCTCTGGCGGCATGATTTTCTCGCACCTTCATAGAAAACTGTGTGGCACTGTTGCGCCTAATAATGTCGAAACCGTGTCAGAACAGAAAGACCTAAAAAACAGTTATTCTGAACGGCTTGCGGTTTGTTCCGCTTTGCGTCATGTTGGGGAGGCATGGCTCAAGGCAGATTGCCCGTCATGCATCCTGTTTCCGCTCCTTTTTTCGTCAAAGGGCGCGGCTGGCGTTACAGCGCCGCCCCGCGCGGATGGGATCAGGAAACATTGGTTGAAGGATACATGACCATCGCCCGGGGCCTTAGTGTTGAGTGCATGACCAGAGCGGATACAGAATTCTGTTCCCGTCGCTCTGCTGTCACCTCGCTGTCCGGGCAGGGCTCTGCCCCTCTTATTTTCGCAAATACCTATTCTTGCCAGTTGGAAGCGCCCCCGTCTTGTGCCCCCCCGCCCCTGCGGATGCACCGGACAGGCCGGCCACCAGCGCACCGGAGTTTTTCTTTTTATGTCAAAGCGTATGCTGATCGATGCGACGCACGCGGAAGAAACGCGCGTCGTCGTGATGGATGGAAACAGACTTGAAGACTATGATGTTGAGGCCGCTGCCAAAAAGCAGCTTAAAGGGAACATCTACCTTGCCCGCGTTGTTCGCGTAGAGCCTAGCCTTCAGGCCGCCTTTGTTGAATATGGCGGCAACCGTCACGGTTTTCTGGCCTTCAGCGAAATTCACCCCGACTATTACCAGATTCCGGTTGCCGACCGTGAAAAGCTGCTGGCCCTACAGGCAGAAGAAGAACAGCTTCTTGACGAGTCCGATAACGAGGACACGGACGCTGAATCTGACGCGACCCTGAACGACGCCGCAACAACCGAAACAGACGGTGCTGAAGCTGGCGAGGCTGACGGCGCAGCAGAAGCCAGCGAAGACGCTCCGCGCCAGAATAATCGGTCAAACGCACCAGATTATGTTGGTGGTGAAACCGACACAGGTGAAGAAGCCCTGATTCAGAAGCGTATTGCCCGCTTCATGCGGAACTACCGCATTCAGGAAGTTATCCGCCGCCGTCAGGTTCTGCTGGTTCAGGTTGTCAAGGAAGAACGTGGCAACAAGGGTGCTGCGCTGACCACCTACGTGTCTCTGGCTGGCCGTTACTGCGTATTGATGCCAAACGCGCTGCGTGGTGGCGGGGTATCGCGCAAAATTACGTCCGTGGCTGACCGTCGTCGTCTGCGTGATATTATTTCTGACCTGAACCTGCCCCGTGGCATGGCCATGATTGTGCGTACGGCTGGTGCCCAACGCCCCGGCCCGGAAATTACGCGCGATTGCGAATATTTGCTTCATCTGTGGGATGACATTCGCGAACTGACAATGCAGTCGGTCGCCCCCGCGCTGATTTATGAAGAAGCAAGCCTTGTAAAACGCGCCATCCGCGATGTTTACACGCGTGAAATCAGCGAAATTCTGGTGGATGGGGAAAGCGGCTGGAAAGCGGCACGTGATTTCATGCGCCTGCTGATGCCGCAGCATGCTGAAAAAGTGCGCCTGTGGAACAAGGAAAACCAGCCGCTCTTTACCCACTACCATGTGGAAGGGCATCTGGACGCGATGTTCTCGCCCGTCGTGTCCCTGCGGTCGGGTGGGTATCTGGTCATCAACCAGACGGAAGCGCTGGTCGCGATTGACGTGAACTCCGGCAAGGCGACCAATCAGCGCAACATTGAAGAAACTGCCTACCGCACCAACCAGGAAGCAGCTGATGAAGTCGCACGTCAGTTGCGCCTGCGCGATCTGGCCGGACTGATTGTGATCGACTTCATTGATATGGAGTCACGCCGCCACAACATCACAATCGAACGTCGCCTGAAAGATGCCCTGCGGCAGGACCGCGCCCGCATCCAGATGGGCTCGATTTCTCACTTCGGTCTGCTGGAAATGTCACGCCAGCGGCTACGCCCATCTGTGGCGGAAGCGGCCTTTACCACCTGCCCGCACTGTCAGGGCACGGGGATGGTTCGTGGCATTGAAAGCTCGGCCCTGCATGTGTTGCGTGCGGTTGAAGAAGAGGGCGCACGTCGCCGCGCTTCAGTTATTACAGTTCATGTTGCAGGTGAAATCGCGCTGTATGTGCTGAACAACAAGCGCGACTGGCTGGCTGAAATTGAAAAACGCCACCACATGGAAATCCTGTTTGCGGCTGACTCCTCGCTGCCGATTCCGGAAATTCGGATTGAGCGCCTGCAGCCGCCGCGCGTAAGCCGTGCACCGCATGTGTTGCCACCAGTGGAAAATGTTGCCGCTGAAACACCAGCGCAGGCACAGGTCATCGAAGCGGAAGCGGATGGAGAAGAAAACCAGACCGCCGTCCCAGCCGTGACCGAAGCCGCAGGCAGTGATGAAGAACCGCGCCGTCGCCGTCGCCGCCGTCGCCGTCGTGGTGGGGGCAACGGGCAGCGTGACGAACAGCAGGCCCAGCAGAACGATGCTACGGATGAACAGAGTGAAGAACCGGTTGCCACAGCCGCCAACGCCCAGCATCAGGCACCAGCCGAGCAGGACGAAAACGGCAATCTGGTGCCGGGGCGTCGCCGCACCCGTCATTCACGTGTGCAGCGTGAGGATCGCCCTGAAATTCGGGTAGCGATTGAAGAAGGTCCGGCTCCTCGCCCAGAACGCCCGGCGCGGCCTGTGTGGCAGGGTCCGACACCAGCCAATCCGTTTGGTGGCAGCATCGATATTTTTGATCTGATCGAAAATAGCGTGAATGATGCTGATGCCGCAGCACAACCTGCACGGGTTGCTCCGACAGCCAAGGCTACGCCAGCGGTTGAAGCCCCGGCCCCAGAGCCAACTGAAGCTGAACCGCTTACGGCACCAGAAGCCGTGGACACGGACGCCGAAGGTGCAGCAGAAGAAGCCAAGCCGACCCGCCGCCGCACGCCGCGTCGCCGTCGGAAAACAGAGGGTGAGGATGCGGACATACCCGTCGCTGAAACCCCGGCTGAAGATCAGGGCGATGCGCCGGAAGAAGACGCGCCTAAACCACGCCGTCGTCGCACCACTCGCAAGGTAGCGGATGCGGTGGCTGACACTGCTGACGCGACAGAAGAAGAAGCCAAACCGCGCGGCCGCCGCCGTACATCACGTACAACGGCGGCAGCAGCCCCTGCTGAAGCGGACACTACTGCCGATGACGCAACGGAAGAGCAGAAGCCTGCCACCCGTCGCCGTCGCACCGCAGCCAAAGCGACAGTTGCGGAAAGCAAAAGCGAAGACACTGCTGCTGACGGCAAGGATGCTGCTGATCCGTCCATCGTGCAGCCGATCGTCATTGATGACGAACAGCCGGCTACCCGCCGTCGCACGGGATGGTGGCGTCGTTAAGGGATAATTGCCTGGGGCGTGTTTCGTACACGCCCCAGGTTGCCCTGCTGCCTTTGATACCGGGCCGCCTTGTGCTAGGAGTGCCGCCGTCGCGCTTCTTTTGCCCTGCTGTCCGACCGGAGTTTTTATGACCGTGCCCCAGCCTGATCTTCAGACCGTACGCTCTTCGGGCACGGAAACACGGGGGCCGCTGGTTCTGGCCCTGCCCAAAGGGCGTATCCTGAAAGCTGTGACGCCGCTTCTGGCCCAGTCTGGCTGCGCGCCATCTGATGATTGTCTGGGCGACAACAGCCGCAAGCTGCGCTTTCCCACACAAGACCCGCAACTGGATGTTGTGCGCGTAAGGTCGTTTGACGTAGCGACATTTGTGGCGTCTGGCGGCGCACAGATTGGCATCTGTGGTGCGGACGTGCTGATGGAATTTGATTACCCGGAAATTTATGCCCCGCTTGATCTGGGTATTGGCGGGTGCCGCATTTCCATCGCGCAGCCAAAAGAGTTACCGCATGACCCGGCGGAATGGGCTAGATGGTCAGAAGTGCGTGCCGCCACAAAATATCCGGCTGTAACACGGCGCTATTTTGCCGCCCGCGGCATTAACGCCAATATTGTGCATCTGCATGGCGCTATGGAATTAGCCCCCATGCTGGGCCTTTCACGTCTGATTGTGGATCTGGTCGATACCGGATCAACCCTGCGTGCCAATGGCCTGCGGGAGGTTGAGACGATTGCCCATGTTACCAGCCGTCTGATTGTTAACAGAACGGCACTGAAAACGCGGCCTGAAGAAATTGCCGCCATCATAACCCGATTCCGTGCGGCTCTTGAGGCCACAGCCAAACAGACCGAGAACGCTAAGGCAGAGCAGTCTTCATGAAACGGTTAGACATTCGCGATTCTGATTTTGAAACCGCTTTTGCGTCCCTGCTGACGGCGCGGGAAGAGCAAGGGCAGGAAGTTCATGCTCCGGTTGCGGATATTCTGGGGCAAGTGCGCCGCGATGGTGATACTGCCTTATGCGCGTTGACAGAAAAGTTTGACCGTCTGCCGCTAACACCTGAAAAACTGGCTTTCACTGCTGACGAAGTAGCCGAAGCCCGTGCAAAGGTGAGCCCCGAATTGCTGGCGGCGCTGGATGTTGCGGCCGAACGGATCGAATCTTTCCATAAGGCGCAGTTACCAGAGGGCATTCGTTACACAGACGATGCAGGCATGACGCTGGGCATGCGCTGGATCCCGCTGGATGCCGTTGGCCTGTATGTTCCGGGTGGCAAAGCCGCCTATCCATCTTCTGTGCTGATGAATGCTATTCCTGCCCGTGTGGCGGGTGTTCAGCGCCTGGCTATGTGTGTGCCCACCCCGGACGGTGTGATTAACCCGCTGGTTCTGGCAGCAGCCCATCGGTCAGGGGTGACGGAAATCTACCGTGTTGGGGGGGCGCAGGCCGTGGGGGCCATGGCATTTGGCACCCAGACCATTCGCCCGGTTGATCGTATTGTCGGCCCCGGCAATGCCTACGTGGCAGAAGCCAAACGGCAGGTGTTCGGGCATGTCGGCATTGATAGCATTGCGGGGCCATCTGACGTGGTCGTGATTGCCGATTCGGCTACGGACCCTCGCCTGATTGCGCTTGATCTGCTGGCGCAGGCTGAACATGACGAACTGGCGCAGGCCACGCTTATTACGCCTGATGCTGCCTTTGCCGACACCGTTATTGCAGCCGTTGAAACCGAACTGCGCACGCTGTCACGTTCCGCTATTGCCGGGGCAAGCTGGGAGCGAAACGGGGCGGTGCTCATTGTCCGTTCACTGGAAGAAGCGGTTGAACTGGCAAACCGTCTGGCACCCGAACATCTTGAACTGATGGTGGATGACCCGGAAAGCCTGTTTGCGCATGTACGGCACGCAGGCGCGGTTTTCCTTGGCCGCTATTGCCCGGAAGCCGTGGGGGATTACGTCGGTGGCCCCAACCATGTACTACCCACGTCCCGCACGGCACGCTTTGCATCTGGCCTGTCTGTTTTTGACTTCCTGAAACGCACCACTTTCCTGTCCGGTGGGCCGGATGCGCTGCGGCGTATTGGCCCTGCCGGGGTGGCATTGGCGCATGCAGAAGGGCTTGAAGCCCATGCCCTGAGCATCTCCGCCCGGCTGGATGCTTTGGGGCACGGCACACCTAATGCTTGACCGGATACGGTCCCTCACCCATATCTGCACATCCAAACTGTAACGAGGCTTTAAAATGAACGAAGGACGCCATGTCTAAAGAAGACATGATTGAATTTAGCGGCACGGTAACTGAACTGCTGCCCAACGCGATGTTCCGGGTAAAACTCGACAACGAACACATGATTCTGGCGCACACCAGCGGCAAAATGCGCAAGAACCGCATTCGTGTTCTGGCTGGTGACCGCGTGAATGTTGAAATGACACCCTATGACCTTTCAAAAGGTCGCATCACCTTCCGCTTCAAGTAAGACAATGACCGCATCCGGGCCCAATGGCACGGAAAAAGCGGCGCGTCCTGCCTTTGTGCTGGCTTCGGCATCGCCCCGCCGGCTGGACCTTCTGGCCCAGCTGGGGCTGACGCCTGATCGCGTTTTTCCTGCCGATATTGATGAAACACCCGCGCGTGACGAACAGCCACGCCCGTACGTGCGTCGCATGGCAGCAGAAAAAGCCGCATCGGTTGCCAGCCAGATAACAGACCCGGCTCTGGTGCTTGGGGCTGACACGGTGGTAGCCCTTGGGCGCCGTATTCTGCCAAAAGCTGAAGACAGAGACACCGCGCGCACCTGCCTGCGGATGCTTTCTGGCCGCCGCCACACGGTGCTGACGGCGATCCACTGCCGCCCTACAGCTACTTGGCCGAATGGCCGTGTCTGTGAACGAATTGTAGAAACCGCTGTTACCTTTTCCCGCCTGACAGAGCAGCAGATAGAAGCACTGCTTGACGCTGGTGATTGGCAAGGCAAAGCCGGGGGCTATGCACTGCAGGGCCATGCCGCAGGCTTTATCCGCTTTGTATCAGGTAGCCCATCAGCGGTTATCGGGTTGCCTCTGTTCGAAACAGCCCAATTACTGCGGGGTCAGCCTTACCACTGGGTGTCGTGAGCCTTTTTCTTCACATCGCGTCTTTTCCCGGTGAATACCGGCTTGCTGTCACAGACCATCAGAGCCTTCTTGATTACGCCTTGTGGCGGCCCGCAGCACCTGATGGTGTGGGCGACGTCTATCTGGCCCGTATCAGCGCCCTTGCACCCGGTATAGGCGGTGCATTTCTTGACCTTGGTGGTGGAGAAAGCGGTTTCCTTCCGCTTCAAAGCGGTAAGGAGTCCCTGACAGAAGGCCAAACCCTCGTCGTTCGCGTGACGCGCGCAGCACAGGGAGGCAAAGGGCTACGCCTGCAACAGGCGCCCGTACCTGACACTCTGCCGGACAAAGTTGGGTTAATAGCGCGGGGACCAACACCACTGGTGCGTCTGGCAGACCGCTGGCCAGAGGCGCGCATTATTGTCGATTCTGCCGCAGCATCAGCCCTGATACCGCAAGCCTTACGGGCGCGCAGAGCACAGGGATTTCACGTCCTCCCAGCCGATATTGCGCAGACTTGTGATGCACTGGAAGACGCTTCTGTTGCGCTTCCCGGCGGTATGCAGGCCAGCATTACCCCGACCCCTGCCCTTATTGCCATAGATATGGATGCCCCCCCAACCTCTACAGGGTGGACCAAGCAGACCGCCCAGTTCGCGGCCAATCGGGATGCCCTTCCCGTCCTGCTGCGCCAGATACAACTCAGAAATCTATCAGGTGCCATTCTGATTGACCCCGCAGGCCTTTCCACGCGTAAGCGGCAGGCGTTGCTGGAACCCGTGAAAGCGATGCTTCAGGACGATCCTCTGCGGCCACGCTGCCTCGGTGTCACGACACTGGGGTTGATAGAAATAGTGCGGGCACGAATCCACCCGTCTTTGCCAGAATTGTTGTCGTCCCCACATGGGCGGGCACTGAACGCTCTGCGCCGTATTCTTTCTGACCACCCCAAAGCCAGTCGGTTGCGTGGAGGTGTGGGCATTATCACTGCGCTGGAAAAAGACCCACAGGCTATGACGGACTGCATAACCCAACGCGGCAAGCCATTAGCCTTGACCCTTGATCCATCCTTACCGGATTTTTTCTGGACCACAGACCATGAGTAAAACTTCAACCTGCCCCGTATGTGGCAAACCCAACCAACCGGCCACACGGCCGTTCTGTTCGCAGCGCTGTGCCGATATTGACCTTGGACGCTGGTTTACCGGGCAATATCGCATCCCCGGACCACCGGTTGATGAAGAAAATATGGAAAAAGAAGAAAGAAACGACGAAAGGTGACTTGATCCCATCGGCTGGCTGGGATAAACCCCCTTTCACACCGCAAGGTTGCGGTGCCCAAGTAGCTCAGTTGGTAGAGCATGCGACTGAAAATCGCAGTGTCACTGGTTCGATCCCGGTCTTGGGCACCATCTTGAAAGCTTTAAACTTTCCAATTTCTTACAAAAATAATTCTTCAATAAAACCGGCTACTTTAGCCTTATTGAAAAATGGCCTGTCGCCGTTTTTTTTGTGATCAGCACGACAGAGAAAATTAACTTTCTTTGCCGACAGGCGCGATCTTCTTTCCTGAAAAACGTAAAATGGCCTGTCACTCGTCATGACAGGCTCTAAATCTACTGCCTGAAGGGTAAGGGCTACGTAAGCCCTGCCCCTTATCAGTTGCCTCGTATTTTAGCGTGTCAGAAGTGTTCTGAAGACTTCTACCAGAAGGGGCTGCAACACATACTGGATGCCCAGCAGCACGACCATAGGGCTGAAATCAATACCACCCAGGTTGGGCAAGAGACGGCGAACGGGTTCAAGAACCGGTTCGGTTAAACGGTTGAGGAACACGCCAACTTTCCAGACCAGTTGATTCCGGCTGTCCAGAATGCCGAACATGCACAAATTGATGAAAATGCAGGAAAGAAGCAAAATCCAACAGTAAATGGTCAGCAGACGCATCAACAGAAAAAAGAGGCCAAACAGCAAACCGCGACTCCTCAGGGCCAAGATTTTCCGGGCGAAATCACCCGTTTTCTGCGCCTACAATACAGCTTGACAGCGCGTTGATAAGCCCTTTACACCCGAAAATAGAACAGGCGGGGCTGTAGCTCAGTTGGGAGAGCGCCTCGTTCGCAATGAGGAGGTCAGGGGTTCGATTCCCCTCAGCTCCACCACCGCCTTAAATAACCTTTTGAAATATAAGAGTATTTATTCTGGAACTGTAAACAGATTTCATTTTGTTTTCAGGCGTTCCTGATTCGCCTCTAGGTTGGCCATGCTTCCCATCTTCCTCCAAGCCGATTCTGCCAATGTCTTTTGGTTGGCTTCGCGGGTATATCGCTCTACCTCAGAGAGAGTGCTATGGCCGGTAATCGCTTGGATCTCTGACGGCGTACATCCGGCCTCGGCTAAGCGTCTTGCTGCCGCCTTGCGCAATCCATGCGGGGCAAGCGCGCCTGTCACTCCGGCTTCACGGGCGCACTCTTTAAACCAGTTGTAAAATGCGTTCCCGGATGCAAATGGCTTACCTACCTGCGTGAGCAAAAACGTCTCTCCGGCAATACTATGCTCGGCCAATACGGCAGCCAGATCCGGATGGACAGGTATGGTCAGGTGTTTGCCGGTTTTGACCTGGGATACCTTTATGCCCGCATCGCTCAAACTCTCCTTCCCCATGCGGATGGCATCGCTGCGCCGCTGACCTGTGTAAAGAAGTAGGGCTAAGGCAAGCCGTGCGCGTGATGTGGCGGGCCAGTATGCCTCAAATTTCTGAATGTCTTCTTCAGACCAAGTCGGGAATGGCTTCTTTTTGTATTTGAGCTTTTTGATATCACGGACAGGGTTGTCTGAACGCCAGCCATGTTCAAACGCAAATTGAAACATCTGCCGCAAAACATTTCTTAGCGCATTGGCCTGCGCGGGCGTATCGCTCTTGCTCTCCAATATATGGAGGATATGCCGGGGCTCTGCATTTTTTACAGACTTATGGCCATGCTCAGTGATGAATAAATCCATAAGTCGCGTGTATGTTTTCTGAGAAGCAGTAGATAGGCCCTTGAACTGGCTGGACATACGCCATTGGATTGCAAGCGCTTTCATGCTCCCTGCTTTAGTCGTGTCTGCACCAACCTCAATTTGTTGGTGGCTAATCGCCGCCTCATAGGCGCGCATAAAATCTTTCGATCCGGGATAACCTGGCAACGCCACCCGTGGGTAGCCTGCGCGCCGGAAATAGTAATGTGCTTTTCTATCTTTAAGAACAGTTTGCACATATTTTAGGTGTATGCGCGCCATTAGTCCCAGTCATTTTCGAGTATTTTTGCATTGCGGCGGTCTTCTATAGCAGCATCAAGATCATCCTTGACCCAGCCGTTAATGCCAACTGTTATGGAAATTGGCTTCGGTAGCTTCCCTGCCCTCACTTCACGGTCAAAGATGCCTGGGGAAATACTCAGGTATGAGGCAGCTAATTCACGGCGCATCACTCTTGGCCAAAATGGTGGCTGGCCTTTCAATGGTCTTGCCTCCTCTCTCGTCCTCATGGCGCGGCTCCTAGATTGCGGATTGCTTCTGCACATTCATGTGCAGCACACATGCGTTCATCGGCATATTCTCTGGCGTCCTGATGATATGCTTTTTCCCGCTCGTTATAGTATTTATCGCTGATCTCTTGCGATTTCTTGGCCGCCCGCTCCCGCTCCCCCGCCAGCATCTCGGCTATCTGCGCGGGGGTGAGGACGGGGCCTTTGTAGAGGAAATGCGAGAAGTGCTTTGGCTCATGCGCAATGTCTGTATTTGGTTTACGTTCCCACAATTTTTGCTTGGCATACCAATGCCAGACATGAATAAATTGCCCCGTATCAAGGGCATGCCACCCATCCCGCTCAGGAAACATCGGATAACCGGGCCGCTCGGGGTTGGGCCAGTTGGTTGGGGTGGTCATTGGGGTTCCCTCACGCGCATTAGTTCATCGGCGCACCACGATAGGGCCGCGCTAACGCTTCGGTAGCTAGTTGCTGGCTTTTCTTTTTCGACGGTCATTACCCGTTCATCGTAAACAACCCAACTTGGGAACTCTCCACGAATACGGAATACCCGTTTGCCGCCGGATACTATGTCCCAATGGCCGGTTTTAGAGTCCCGAGGCATCACTCCAAACCCTACGGCATGATCTGGGGTTTCTTGGCAACACGTACCGTTTTCTTTACTACGGCTGCACCATACTTCAGGGCGTAGTGGACAGTTTGGTTTCCGGTCTATCACGCCTTCTCTCCTGCGCGGGTGTTGCGTTCTTTCTCAAAGTGCTCAACCGCGTCCCGCACTACTGAAAGATCGTCATTTGTTGAGATAAGCGCTTCATCGGGCAAAGCCTCTGGCGCACGCACAATGATTGTCACCTTTGTGTCTGGTCGCATGCCCTGACGAACAGCTTGAGCGCAGGCATCCAGATGCTGCCAGAACAGGCGCTCTTCCAGTTTCGCGCTCATGCCGTTTCCCATTCCGTTTTCAGGATCTGGAAACGCCCATACACGCCACCATTTTCAGGGCGGAATCGGCCAACGCCAATCATCATCCCGGCTTCTTCCAGGTATTCCTGGAATACATCTTTGCTGAGGTCTTCCTGGAAGATGTGGAAGGTCAAAATGCCACCCCAGTTATCAATGCGCGGGAACGTGCGCATGACACGGGAACCCTTCCCTGTTGGGTCGCCAGTAGCAGAGCAGAGAAAGCTTTCCGGGATCAGATCATCTCGCGTCATGTCCAGGACAAGCGGCGTATCAATCATGATCCCTGCCTGGACAATGCTGGAGAACGTCTTGTTTCCTTTTCCTGACACCTTGCGTATCGTCAGTTTGGCAGATGAAGTCAGTGCTTTTTTGAAGGCCATGAAGGGAATGAATACTTTCCCTGAACGCTCATCAATGTGGGCTTTGTTCCGCCACTGGAGCGCTTCCCAGTCCTTATGGGTGTAGGTCTTGGGCTTATCCTCCATCGGCTTGGATGGTGAATAAGGTGAAACCCCTTTGATGGTGACATTACATTTGCGGATGATCATTGTTTTGTCCTGTCAGGTGACGGGAGGCATGATGCCTCCCGTCTATCGTTGTGATGTGGCGTGATGTGGCGCATGGTGCCGAGGAGCGATGTGCGGCGGTGTGCTGCGGCGTGGAACGGATAAGCACCGTCCCGGAGAACAGGGCCGAAGCCCTGCTCCCCGTGGCGTTGCGTTGTGAAGTGTGGTGAGGCGCAGTGTTGCGCTGTGTAGCGCAGTGACGTGACGCGAAGCGTTGCGGAACCAGACGGTTCCGGTCTGCCTGCCATCTAGCCAGCAGGCCGCAGCCGTCCTGTTTGCGGTCATAGTGTCACCTGCGGGTCGGAATTTCCCTTCTGTGCATGCGCGCTCTGCCGCTTTTTGCTGGCAGCCTGGATGGCCGCGATAATGCCGCGTGTGGCATCATGCTCCAGCGCCTGAGATTGGTTCAGCGCCAGCCGATCGGCCGTATCCATAATCTCCGCGCCTTTCTTGGCCGCGTTCCGTATCCGTTTGATCTGGCCTTTTCCGCGTTCTACCAGATCCTGCGCTGGCGTCCGTTGCAGGCCGATATTATGTACAGTGGTAAAATCGCACTTATGCTTCCTTCGGCAGATTGTGACTGCCTTTTCCAAAAAATAACGGTGCTTGCGCTGGATATCGTGATTAACCAGCGTTTGCAGTTCTCTATAGGTGATGATCTGGCCTACCTGCACATCAAGCAGTGCGGTGACCAGAAGATCTGTCACATATGATCTTTCAAAATCTGGTTTACTCACGCTACCTCCTTCTCCACTGCCAGCGGCTCTGCTTGGTCTGCCCAGCCGATGATGCATTGTTGGCCGTCCTGGGTGTCTAGTTCGCATTCATCAAAACGGATCAGCCAGTGTGGCGTGTCTGTCAGATCGATCTGATAGTATCCGTCTGGCTTTTTCTGCATTTCCAGCATCCAGAGTTTGCGGCCGTCTGTTTGCGGGCCTGCGCATATCTGTTTGCCGTTCCGCATTTCTCTGCGACAATCGCCAAACACAATCTGCCAGTTTGTGGCATGGTCTGTCAGGACTGCCTGAAACCGACCACCGCCTGTTCCAGTCATTACTATTTGGTAGCGGTGCATAGTGCGTTTTTCATGCTGCACACTCCTTCACGCCAAGGATCCAGGCCATGATGCTGCCAGTACGGCCACGGGCGTGGTGCGTGCGCAGTGCTGCATCTGCTGTGCGTTCCTCGGCGTGCATGGCTGCGCCCATCTGGCCGATGTGGGCCAGCATTGTGTTGCGGGTTTCTGCGTCATGCACAGAATTATGGATGCACTGTTCCAATGCGGCCCGGTGCCGCTCAAACTGA
>JAEIHY010017861.1:0-44759 GCA_018904565.1 Drosophila tsacasi | reverse complement strand
TTCCCTTTTCGTGTTACCCTACGAGAGAGCCTTGTCCTCACCTTGTATAATTCCACCATGGTTTTACTCATCTCTCTACTTTCTCCACTCCTCTCTCCACTCCTCTCTCTACTCCTCTCTCTACTCGTCAGTCTACTCGTCAGTCTGCTCGTCTTCCTACTCGTCTTTCTTCCGATCTATCCACTCGATTCTCTCATTGTCTCTGTGCTCGTCTTGCTTATAAAATCATCTGCCTATCTAGGGCTGCCGTTCATTATTAACACTTAGATATAAAAATTGATATTTCTCAGTGTACACCCAGGGCAACAGGCAGAGTCAGTCACACTTTGGCATCCTCGTTTTCCATTCCACGTCTCCGGTTTCGGTTTCGTTTTTGGTTTCGTTTTCGGTTTCCATTTCGGTTTCAGTTTCGGCTCCCATAGAAGCGTCGTGTTGACAGCTCTTGTGTGGCTCAATCAGTCAGCTATCGCTCATCTAATCTCATCTGGTCTCCTCTCACCCCACATCGGGCTTCGGCAGAGTGCAGTCCGGGGACTGCAACATGCTTTTTTCTGTGTCCACTTAAAATCAGCATAATGAGCCAATCAATCAGGGAAACAACTCAAACAATCACTCAGCAGTATTCATAATGATTCCAGTGATTCATTTGCACCTTTCCCTGAGGTTCACTTGACTTATGATCTATCTATTAGATTTAAATGGAATTATTATTATAGAAATAAATGATATATATTTTAATATATATTTATCTATGTTTATTACTTATTTTGTTGCTTTAAATAATACAGCTCATATAGTTAAAAATTAGATAGAAATACCTATAAAGTCTTTCCCAAAATCTCCTTGATCTTTTGCCTGAGTTTTATATCCTTCTCTTATTTATTCAATATACCCTAAATAAAGTCTTATTTATGGATTAGCTCTCTAAAAAGCAGAGTCTGCATTTTTGCATAAGATAGAGCCATAAGTAATGTATATTTAGACACGATTATAATCCATTTGAAGGGGTGAGTTATATGCAGTTTGAGCCCCAACAAAAAAACCCAAATGCTTGCACAATTTCGTCGTAATTAATTTGTTTATAACTATTTCAAAATAATCTAATTCCCAGAGCACCCCAGAAATTGCCGTAATTTGCCAATCAACATTGAAATAGAAGCCACCGCCGACGCAGTCAACGCAATAGAGTCAACTACGCACTACGATCTGTGGCACACACTACGTACTACACTACACACTATATACTGCAAACTATATACTATATATATATTTATATATATAGCAACGCACAACGACCACGACCCAAATCCCAGTTACGAGTGCCCAACCGAGTCGAGAGATCGCTTGATCTTCTGCTTCTGCGGGTCCATTGGCCTTCAGCGATCAATGTCATTTCGTTTGATTCCATTAAAGTGCGCGGCGGCCCCATCTGGCGTTTGAGTGGGCCTCCACCTCCTCCTCCTAACCGTGGGTAACCATTCGTGGGAGCTGCAAAATAGAGAAAATGGGGAGAGCTGGGCAGGAGAGGGAACTCCAACCCCACCGTAGAATGTAACCCGTCCGCGACTCAGGTGCGCCAGTTAACAGCTCCATTGACTACGGCCACATAATTTATCTTATTTTTAGCCAGAGCCACCTGACACAACCCCACCTCTCCAGCTTTCCAGGTCTCCAGGTCTGCAGCTCTGGCTGGGTTCGGGAAACGCTTTGGCATAACTTTGACTGGCTTATAAATGTCGAACGATTTATTTGCGGCTGAAGTTCGCCGGGTTCAGGTACCCAGCATCCCTCTGCATCCTATGCATGGACTAACCAAGTTTGGTTAACGCCTCCTCATCCGCTTGCCAGCCATCAACTTGAATGGATATATCGCTTTTAACCAGGGGGAGGATAGAGGCTGGCTGGAACCGGGAGCTGGAACTGAAGCTTTGCAAAAAATGACGTTGGTAACAAAGTGTTTCAAATTTGTTTACTACAAAAAGTGGATTGCTTTTTGGGCGGTTAAGGTATATAGTATGTGTTTGTGTGTGGCCAGGTAATTGGGCGTGGCCCCTGCCTGGTTTGGATGGGTCCATTGATAGCTTTTGTGGCTTTTCAACTTTGCCATCATCAAATGGAGTGCGAACAGCGAACCGGCTTTAACTGGGAGTGCAACTTTGGCAGCAACTATGTCGGAAGTACACGCACACAAGTTAGTTTGTGGCTTACGGAAAATATATATGAACGTATATATACCATTTCCATCAGGAATGGCATGACATTTGATTAAGTAAAAACATTTTATCCAGAAAATCATAAGCTAGAAGGAGGGAACTCTTAATAGCCAGAACTTATAGGAGTTTTCTTTTAGTTAGTTCAGAAATAAACTCAAGGAAGCCACTTTTCATGCTGAAATGTTCCTCAAACACTACTGGCAGCTTTTAAAAATACGGAGCTTAATTTTAAATTAATTTTTAGATGTATACCAAGAAGCTCTTCAACACAAGATTTAATATGAAACTCTCAATTAATTAATTAAACCCACTCCCAATAAAACATCACATATTCATAAATTATTATAAATTATATGTTTGTATTAATAGTACATCCTCGCCCTCTGCATTTCCCATATAAAATCTAGTAATAATCAGACTTATGCTATGAAAAAAAACACTTATTAGTTATTAGGTCTACACTCGCCACAAATACACACTAGTTAGTTACTCGAAGTAGTTTAGAAGCGTACACTTGACGCTGGTACAGTCGGGCAGTGACGTGAACAGCACGCAGGATAACTTATAGTCGTAGATGAACTCGCAAGTGGGGAAGCTGCCACAAAATATGGAGAGAAAAAAGAAGAGAGAGAGAAGTTGGACCAAGAAAACAATTGCCGCGATGGGGACTCACCTGACGGTGAAGAACCAGGTGCACTTGAAGTTGCACAATATGCCGTACGGCTTCTTCAGCTGCTCCTTCTTGTTGACAACAGTGTTCTGCAGATTGTAGCCATCGTAGCGACGCCAGCAGTGGTTGATGTTGCCTGTGAATCGATGAGTACAAAACAAATCAGGGAGTTATCGAGCTATCGATTTATTTTGTGAGTTTTCCCAATCATAATTTATGGATTTTACGAAAATAAACTACTTTTGCTTGAATGATTTGCAGAAAATCGATATCAATTTCCTTAAATTTCTTGGTTTTCGATTAAATTTACATTTGCTATCGATAACAATGCAAAATTCATCCCAATATATAATTTATAATATTTCCAATCATGACTCTTCCCTATTAGTAATGAATACTACAAAATCGATATTAACTCCCCTCGATTTCATGATTATATTGAACTGTTATCGTTTGCTATCGATTACTTTTCAATAAGTATCGCTAATAAATAAACTAGTATATTTTAATGCTTACTTTTTACTCTTCGGATTAAACACTTCCCCCATTAAAAAGATATTTCCCTAGCTATTGATAGTACACATTTATCGATCATTTTCAGATTAATAGCCGTAAACTGTAATATTTTCACATCCGGTTTAGCAGCTACTTACGGCGAATATGATGACTGCCGCCATGATGGTGAAAATCTCGCCCCTCCAGCTGTCCCCCATGCCCGTTGGTGGCATCCACGCCCCGGATGCCAGCGATGCCTCCGCCGCGGCCACCGAAGAGCAGGAGGTACCAGAGCACCAGCGAGCTGACGATGAAGATGTAAGTCACTAATTTGGCCATTTCCGCTGCACACACGCACACACACACTGAGCTAGTCCTGGCTGGCTGCTTCCTCTGGCTGCTGACAGCTGATGGCTGACGGCTGGCTGCTGGCTGCTCCTTTCCTTGGCCACTTTCTTTCGATGCTGTCCCAATGCGTGCCCGTATCCGTATCCGTATCCGTATTCGTATCTGTATGTGCCTGTGTGCGGTGGGTGCAAGGGTGGTGGTGTGTGCGGAGAGCGTTGTGTGTGTACGGTGTGTGTTATGGCTGTCGCTTTCGTTGCCGCTGCGAATGTCGCCCCTGCACTGAATACATTTTCAGAACCAACAAAAGTGAATTCGCCTCGCTGTCTCCCAAAGCACTGCCGATCCGCTCGACGTTCAAGCGTTCCATCGTGTCCAGCGTTTATTTTTGGATCTTTTCGGCGGACATTGGCGCACAAACTATTCAATTTGAGGCACTGCCTCCTCCTGCTCCTCCTCCTCCGCCTGTCACTCATTTCGCTAATTTAAATAATCAAATGCGAATTAGCATTTGGGGTGCCAGCGAGGAGGGTGTGTGTACGAATGTGTGTGTATAGGCTGTGTGTTTGAGGGAGGGGTTAATGGAGTAGAGCAGGGCCAAAACGGGGCTACGAACCCGCTTTGTGGCTCACTTACTCGGCGCAAGCAGTTGCAACTGACCGAGCAAGCAAGGTTATCGCTGCTCGTACAGCATTATATCGATATTTATCGAACATCGAAATAATTCTTCATTTATTGAACGAGTAGTGCTCACGCAAGCCATTTTTTTATCTTCCTCGCGAATATATTCATATTATCGTATTAAGAGAATATTTTTCCCATGTCATCATGTATAAGGTGAATATTTATTGATTTAACCATAAATTTATCAACGTGTATCCGATTTTATTGTTATTTTGCAGTAATGAGATGAGTGATTAAGGGAACATCAGTTTGAATTTGTAATTTGTCAAAGATAAGTGTTAAGACAAGCTAGGTTATATTGACCCTGTTTGAAATCGATCGATATTTATCGATACAAAGAGATACTTTATGGGACTTTCCCGTTAAGAAAGTGAAAGACTATTGACTTATCTAAGAAATTATCAATATATCTAATGTGATTTTGCAGTTGGATGATATTTAAAACGCATAATATAAAATTTTGAAATCAAAAAATTAATTGGTATCAAAGATTTATCGATACAAAGTAATGGAAAATCAAAGAAATTATTGTATGCTTCGCCAATCAATGTCCATTTCCAATAAATATTGACAACATTCAAATGACAAGCAAAATGAAACCATTTCTTCCGGTCCAATTACTTACCGGGGATGTTTTTCAGCTGCTTTCACCTTCCTCGAGGCTGCAGTCGTAGTCTTTTTCCCACAATGAATGCTAGTCAAAGCCCTTATAAATTAAAATTTTATTTAGCTGCAGTTGACAATTTATTTGCATTTCATTTACCACAAAAGCGAACAGGCAAAGCAAAGAAAAAAGGGGACACCCCAAGAGTGCACCGAAAGGTTTTAGTTTTGATTAGCAATTACCCTAATTTAAATTTAAATGAATTTAACTAGAATTAAATTTAATTTAATAATCTAAATTTATGGAGATATTTTATTATCAGTAAATGTAATTAACATATCAGTTGAATGTGAAATTTGGGTTCTTATTATTATAAGAATAAAGGAATACCTTCAGAAAATCCCTTTATTTTAAAATATTTATATTGATTTGTTAAGATAATAGTACAAATCTATTCACATTTTCCCTGCTTAGCTCTACAAACCTTCCATCAAGGGGTAGCAGGAGAACGAAAAGAAATCGACAAAGAAAGCCTTACATCATAAAAAGGGGAAGCCCAGGAACGGAGCAAGTGTCCACAGGGACTGTGGGTGGCTGAGGGGTGGGGTGTGGTGACGCCTCCACAATGCGGTTATGCCTCCTCCACCGTCCTGGGGAGTCGCTGGTGTGTGTGGCTCTGTGGCTCAGTGGGCCATGGAAAGTTGTAAGAAAATGCAATGAAACGAAATGAATGTCGCCGAATGAACGAATGAATGCATGCATAACTAACACGGAACACACACACATGCGAGCATATGCACACACACATATCCCTCGGATATCCTTTGCCACCGAAAATGGAGCGGGACTCGTCCTGCATGGAGGGGGACGAGAGGAGGAGCCTGGCTGAACCGAATGAAGTGTTTGACAACACTTTAACTTGATTAAAAATTTAATAGCCAGCAGGGCAAACATTGTGTGGTGCGTGGTGTGTGTGTGTGGGTCCTGGAAAGAGCAGACGAAGGACTCCTCTTGCCTCGTCTCGTCTCGTCTCAATTGGATTGCACAAGTTGCCACAACATTTGTCTGCTCTTGTCTGCGGGTTAAGCCAACGAATGCGAATGCGAATCCGAATGCGAATGCGAATGCATTTCATTAAGATTTGCCCTGCCAAAAACTAGACAGTACTTTAAATGGCGCCAATCAAGTCCGTCTAATTGAATAGAGAGAGAGCTGCACAGGCGTCTTAATTAAAGTACTCGCAAGTGTATTACTTCATAAGGGAGGCGAATGTCTCATTCGGTTAACTGATTGCCAAAGTTGACGACCAAAGCTGTTGACAATGTGGTTAAATGAAAGCCACCACCGCTGCCTTGCTTCAAAGGGGCTTCAAGACGGGGATTTATGCTCTATAAAGTACTTAGCTTAATTTAAATTAAATTAATTTAATGCCAGAACTAGTTCACTGCCGCCTGAGCATCTCTATCTGCTCTGTGTAGTTGCCATTAATTGTGCAAACATTCTAGAACAATTTTGAGGCAGCCAAGTGCTGTAAATGAAAGGCCCCGAAAAGCCGATAAACCGCCTGACCCCGCCACGAGAATTGTGAATTGCGAGAGTCTGGAGTAGCCCGTGAAGCTGAGAATCCCAGAATTGAGAATCCCAGAGACAAGAGACATACGAGTGGCGTCTTCAATTAAATAGTAATACACATTAATCAACGGAAGCCGAAAACAAAAACGCAAACAAACATGACTTCAAGTTTAGCTCGACTAGGAGGTACCCCTGGGGACTTCTTTTACAAAATATATGTTTAATTCTTATAATTATTAAATTCTAAAATTATTCATTCTTAATTTAGTATTTAGTTTTTAGTATATAGTTTTCTTAGAGCTTATTATTGAGAGTTAAAACCCTATAAATTTATTTTATTTGCTCAGTGATGTACTTGAGACTTTGTGCTGCTTTAAAAGAAACTATATTTTGCTTTTTTATATAGCCTTTTTTATAGAATTTATGTATTATTTTTATTTTTATTAGAGCAGTCAAAAAATATATCTGCGTATAAGAACACAATATAAACAAAGCATCAGTGGGCTTAACATTAATTAATTAATTAATTCAGTTAATTGTATGGCAAAATGTAAACTTCTTTAGAGTTTGATATCAATTTTTCCAGTCATATCTTTACTCTAAATAATATTTCTACAAATGCTAAGATATATTTTCTGTGATACACATACACTATTTTTTTTTTTTAAATATTAATCTGTAGTTTTTTATACTTATAGAAAAGCATTTCGAATTGAATTGATTAATTTTCTTAGGTAGTTATGATCGATTTTATATTCTTATTAATTCTAAGGGTATATAATCTTCGGCTGCCCAAAGTTAGCTGCTTTTCTTGCTTTCACCCATATACAAAAACTGATATATACTGATCTTAACTCACATCTATCCCCCTTAGCTCCTATTTAGTACAGGGTATTTTTGGTTTGAAAACCAATTGATGAATCTCTCGCTCGGCAATCTTTGCGAGCTCGCCGGAGTAGACATCGACGATCGGAGTCCGGGTCCCAGTCAGTGCAGTTTGGAACACGAACGCGGTCGCAATGTCCCCGGAGCGCTACGGAAATTGCCGGAACACGACGAAGCCCCTGCTGGCTATCGCCATTATTGCCCTCCTCTCCACGCTCGCCCAGGTGAGCGGCTACTCGGGCCTGATACCGGCGGATGCAGGTGAGTTTCCCTCTGGCCCCCCTCCCACGAAACCGGATCTAGAATGTCTTTGGTACTCTTTTGGTATTCCCACATCCCGCAGAGAACCCTGGGAAGTGTATCTATCGCGGCGATGTCCTAGAGCTGGGCGTCAACAATGGCATCTCGCCGTGTCAGCGGTTGACATGCAACAAGGACGGCTCCATACTTATCGAGGGGTGAGTTTTCGTCGGTGTTTGTACTACGACTTGGCCCTGATACCTTCACCTACAGACACTGGGAAAAAAAGAGAGGAATATATATAAAATAGAGAAGAAATTAAGAAATAGGGAAGAATTTCTCTGGTTCTTGGACTGATTGGATTGATATAAACGGCGAGATATTCTTTGACTTGGTTGCTCTTCATGTATAATGTTTTCTTTCATTTTTTAATAGGTATTATTTTTTTAATTCCCTGAAATTTAAATCATTGACCTGGTAATGACCACTTTTTTGGCTCAGTGCCTGTCGCTGATAAGACACACACATCAGACCCTCGATGACGCGATGTCAACAACTTGCGACTGCGACTTTGCGCGTAGTTTTAGTTTCAGTTTGAGGCGGGTTCCAGCTCCCATCTCCCAGCTCCTACTAGCTCCCAGCTTCAGCTTCTGGTTTCAGCCTCGAGTTCGCAGAGATGAGACTGTAATTTGTAGGTCAAGCCAAAGAGCCGAGAGGGAGAGAGATCTAAATGAATGTTCCAGGGGGCAAGGAGGCTGCGGCTTGGGGCTCTGCGGCTTTTCGCATGGAGGAGACGAAAATAAATTGAGGGAAACTAAAAGTTTTGCCCCAGATCCCAAATGGGATTTGCTTTTCAGGTTTTAAGTGTTTCTCTTTTTTTTTGTATTTTATTTTATGTTTTTTGGTAACATATTTTCTGAACGCTTTGACAAAGTTCCTTGCGCGACAGCAACGCATATCCCTTTTGATCTGAACCTTTTTCGAAATCTTTTAAGACCAATGACAGTGTTTACAAGAATGCCTTGAATCCAATGACGATTTTCTTAGAATTTCCACACGAAACTACAGTTGATTTTCCGCGAAAAGCTTAGACAAAACTGTTGCTAAGCTGTTTGAGTTAAAAGTTCATTAGAATTCATTTGAAGTTGTTTAGTTTACCGCAAGGCAAGTTGGCTTTTGGAAATGAATGGGAAGGTCTTAGTATTGTGGGATTTAATTTTTTAGCTTTGTAAATTATTTTGATAGTTTTCTGTTCACTAAGGTTTCATTTTAATAATTAATTACTATTTTTTGAGACGTTTCTTTTTAAAATATAGAAATCTTATGAATTTTTAAGAGAGTCTTGCTCCTAAGTGCTGCCAGTATTCTTTACTTCCCACTTAGATTTATTTACAGCCTAAAAAAATAAATATTATTTTGTTTAATTATACATTTAGTTCACACACAAATATTTTATGTATAATATATATTTATAATTTTATATAGTTCCCAAATTTTCAAAAAATACAAAACCCTGTGCTTTGAGCTTACAAGGCTTACAACCCCCTTTACTTTCATAGTTTTCAAGAGTATTTGTACATTTGTATGTAATTTTTATTAAATTCAAATATATAATATATTTATTTTTGATCTCCTTTAGCTGTGGCAAGCTGCGCATCGAGAACTGCAATCGCGGCGAAAGGATAAAGCCCGGCGAACCCTTCCCGGAGTGCTGCAAGCTGCGCTACAAGTGCAAGGAGCTCGGGGCGGCGCCCTACTACATCGAAAGGAATACGGCGGAGAAGGTCTAGGAACAGCCAGGACACAGCCAGAGGATGCCTTTAACCCCCACTAATATACATAAACATAAACATAAATGTTTTCCACAATTTGCTAATTTATTTGTCAACTTGTATATCTCAATATAAGCAGAATGTTTTGTTTTTTTTTTTTGTATTTGTACCAGACGCGAGTGTGTGTTTTTTATTTATTTTGTTTTCTTCCTCCTCTCCGTCTGCTGGCTGCCTTTTCCTGGTTAGTGAAACTGTTTGCCGGGCCAAAAAGAAATTGTTTAATTACTGGGCCAACCCGCTCATAAACAGCAATTAAGGCGAAGCCCGCCCACATCGTCGAGTGGCCCGCGTCAAGTGGCGGCAGCACGTGCACTGAGAGAACAAGGGTTTCATTTAATTAATAAAATGTACAATAACTATTTTGAATACATTTTCCTAGCCATAAATTTATTGTTGAAATTGCTTGAAAATTCTTTGATACTACTAAAATACTAAAAAAAAGAGTTTAATTAATTTAATAATATTTACAAATATTTGCAATATATTTTGCAAGTTTATATAATATTATTTAAACATATTTTTAGGGATACATTGAATTTGATTTGTGGAAAGCCCAAAAATGCTTGAAAAATCTTATCTAATAAATAAAATATTATTTAATAAACAATACAATTTGAAGGTTTTTATACTATTACTTGCACATACTTTTAGAAATAAATAAAATTTGTTATTTGTTGAGAGCTCGGAAAGTCTCTGAAAATGTATACAAGAATCTTAGATATTCCCCTTAAATATGTAGGCTACTTTTCTCTGTACATATTTTTTTCTAAGTGCAGCAGCACTTGCTGCCGCGGAGAAGCAGTAAAACCCAGTTGCAGTTGCCGTGCTGCAGCAGCAGTTGTGAAAATACATCGCCACCTTTTGTCGCGAAACGTTAATTAGTGCGAAATAATGAACGTGCAAATGGCGCAGAGTGTGTTTGTGTGTGTGTGTTTACAAGGAGGTGTGTGTAAGCCCAGGTAGGGGCCTCTCCTGCTTGCTTGGCAACTATATAAACTCCCCTCGCCAAGCAATCAAGGTGAGCAAATTACTCAATTAGTTCGAAAGCTTCTAACGACCTTCTTGCTGTAAAAGACAATTGATTAGAGAGAGAAAGAGAGAGAAAGAGAAAGAGAGATGGGCGAAAGCAGAATCGGAGAGAGTGAGAGCAGAATGCAGCTAGGAAATGTATTTTCCTAATGGTTTTTCCTGGTCACTTTTTCCTTTAATAGGTTTCCACGTGCTTTGTGTAATAGAAGTCACAAGGGTCACTCAAGATGCTGAGTTGAGATGTTGAGCAACATTTGAAAATGAAAACCAATGGAAACATTTTCGTGACAATCTCACACCTCAGTCTCTGCCTTTGAAGCAATATCATTTTCCAAGAAGTCTTGTTTTTAAGCTGGAAAAATGTAGTTGTAGACAATTATTTTCATTATTTGATTTTTTTTCTTAATTCCTGTTTTCTATTCCCCATTTATCATTGAAATCGCCGCTCTCTATCGAAATTAATTCTGCAGTTTGTGGGAACACAGATGTCCTGTGTGTTGAGCTAGGAGCACACATTGTCAAAATACTTTTCGCAGCACTTGTCCATCGAATGCAGGAGGAACGAGTGGCAGTTGCAGCTTGTAAGGCAGCTCGAAGATGATGATGAAGATGATGATGATGATGGTCCCCTCGAAGTTGCCGCCATTATTATTTTTCAACTGCTTGTGCGAGGAAATTCGCTGCTTGTGCTGCTGCCTCTCAATTTATTTCTGGCTCGTACTAGTTGACTCTTTTAATAACCAATTTGGCACAAAGTCGGTGGCAACTTGAGCGATATTAGCGTTACCTCCGCTTCGCAAGCTGAGCAAACTTTTACCTGGCAGTCCCACAATGCTGCAGAGGTCCTGGGGGTAAAGGACCTGCCTGTAAGTTAATGGAAAACGCACACGCACACACGCACACTCGCACACCCGAGAAAAGCTGAAGAGGCAGCTCGCTGCGGCTCAGGTCCTGTATTATGAAAAGCTCATCTAATTTCAATCAATTGTGTCAGTCGGCGGGGGGAACTAAACTTTCGAGGTGCACGAGCCACCAAGAGGGGGAGCGGGGCAAATCAAATGAAATCAAAACGAATCAAAACGAAATTTAAAGGGGGGAGTGTAGCTTTAAAGGGGAACGAATACCACTTGATGCCAGAGCAGAGACTGGTTTGCGCTGTAGTATAAATTTCTAAATGGAAAAAATAAACTTAATATAATATCTCTTAAAAACAAAATAAATAATTAAAAACTCTGTGACGGAATGCTCAAGAAAAATATCTCTATCTGCCTATTTCTCTGAGTAGGTAATAGTGGTGAGACCCTCTCTTTAGCCTCCAATTAGAGCTATGCTCCGTCTTGGTCCGCCTATTTCTCTGTGTTTATATTTGTCTCTCAATCAATCTTTCTCTCTATCTATCTCTATCTGCCTCCCTGTCTCTCTCTATCTCTCCTTCTATTTCCCTCTCTCTCTCTCTCTCTCGATCTCTTTCTCCCTCTCTCTCTCTCTTTCTTGCTCTATTTCTCTCAAACTCTATATGTTTCTCATGTCTCGACCTATCTCTCTCTCTATCCATCTCTCACACCTATAAATAGCGGCGCCTCGCCGCAGCAGCCTCAGTCTGTCCGCGGCTCTCCACTCGTTCGCCTCACTGTTAATAAAGTGTTAATATCGTGTGTTAAAAAGTGTGTAAATAATTGTGTAAATAACTGTGTGAAGAACCTCAGCACTCGAAAGGACATAATCAATGATGAATCTTGGCCACGTCAGCGGTGTTGCAACGAAAGGTAACTGAGTGTCCTCAACCACGGGTAAGTCCGAACCAAGACTATTATGCTATATCCTATATATAAAGCTGATAGAACTGTTCGGTAACTGCAAATTTATTTATTTAGTTATGTATATAAAGCTAACAATTGGTTATGAACCAAAAGCTAACTTATTAGTTCAGAGCATTAGCAGCTATGGCCAATCGCTCGACTGGTTGGTTATAAATTTACATATTGAACTTATGGACTATATTTTCTGTATGAGATTGGTTTTGTGGAGGTAGGAGTGGATTTTGTTTGAATTTGCTGTTGGGTTGGCTAGTAGTTGGGTAGCATTTTAAAACTGGATACCGTATAATTAGGTTGTCAAGCAAATGTTGCCATTCAAATGTGTCCCGCAACATGTTGCATCAATCAAATCGACTGCAAAAAGCCGGGGACATGCCAAAGGCAGGGAGTTATAGCCACCCCTCGCTACTCCAATCTTTTGCCTGAAATCTCCTGAACTTGTCATAAAGCCGACAGAGTCAGCGGCTCGGAACCAGCGAACCACTTAATCATATCAGCACAATAAGTCCGCGGTGGTGGTGGTCCCGGGGGCAATAAAATTAAATCCTTGCCGTGCTCCAAGAAGCTCAGAGAGCACCTACTTACCTCGGAGAAGGAGGGTGAATGCAGAAAAAAAAACAGCCATAATAATAAGCGAAATCAATGGCAAGTCACCTTGAAGCCAGCTCCCGTTTCACCTGGAGGAAGTGAGTGGAGGAGAGATGGGAGCCAAGAGCACGCAAAAGGCGGTGACTGTAAGAAACCAATTCGCAGAGGAAGCTGCTTCTTCAGCCTTATTAGGACGAATTTATGGGACTCTTACTCGGATAATAAATTTAGTTTGAGGGTTATAATAAAAACTAAAATTTGTAGTGAGGTATTTCATATAATTATGGCATTGAAAACCCCATAAATTGTGCTTAAAACTGTGCCACAAAATGAAATTGGAAGCTACAAAATACTAAGCCTTACTTTAAGACATCTTTTCAGGGTGTTTATAATGCCCAGTGATATATTTATTATAATTTATTGTACTAAAGAAATTTAATAATAATAGAAATGCTTTGAAGGACTAGCCAGGGCAACTCCCTGTGAGGGTAACTCTAAAGCTGCTTATTCGCATATTAAAAATGGTTTATTTATGTTCCGTTCTCCGGCAAGGTAATCGATTTATGTGCTGCTATTTACAATTTTTGATTTATCCTCCTTCGGCGGCTTTTGTGTAAGGACGAAAAGTTTGTGAAAACATTTGACAAATCTGCATGTTTGTGCATGTGCGAGTCCTGCGTGGTCCTGTGCGTGCGTGCGTGCGTGCCTGCGTGCGTTTCCTGGGGGTTGGTTGCCTGCGAGGACGACCTTCGGAGAACCTTTTGCCTAAGCCCGGCTCTATTTATAGCCCTCATCACACCGCTTTTCCATAGTATCGCTAAACTTTTCCTCCAACGTTCTTACATTTAATTTGATTGTTTTCCTTCTTCACCTTTTTTTTGTCGCGCGCGAAAAGGAAACACAAAGGAAAATGCTGAAAATAAAGGCCGCCGAGTGAAACTTTGCCTGGCTCTAGGCCCATTAAAAATCTCACGGCAAATTCAATAAAATTAAGCATAATAAATGAAATCAAATCAAATTAAAACGATAATAAAACCGAGATAAATAAATATGTAAGGACATGCCTCGGAACAGTTGAAATTGAAAATATGAGAACGATGGATATATTTGTATATATTTTGTATAAGAATTTTTTCCAATATGAAAGGCAAGGAGTGGTTTAGATTTACCTAACAAGTAGAAGATGAAAATAAAATAAAGAAATAAGCAAATGTATTATAGTTAAATATAAGAAAAGGAAGAAATGATTAATCAATTAAATATCACATCCAAAATACCACAAAGTTTCATATATCTAAATTTCGAATATTGATAAATATAGGCTGAATCATTTAAATATTATATTATATTATTATATTACCTTTCATGTGTGTTATATTCATATTTCATATTGGTAAGATATATTCCTAAGAAAATAGCTTTATATTTCAAAAATAATATTTAGAATAGATAGATTCGACTTGGCCTCGTGAAATATTAATACAGTATCAATAAATAGATATTTTTCAAGCAATATTTTCTGCTTTCTTAAGCTGACTATCATAGATTCTACTAAGAAGGCTGAAAGCTAGATAAGAATTCAGTTTGAAAGGCAATTTCCAAGTTTGGCTGGATAATAATTAGGTATGCATTGTACAAATAAATAAATAAATAAATTACAATATAAATATAATTATATATAATATTATAATCCAAGATTTCAATTTTAACATCGTCTTTAAATCACTCAACAACTATTTTTCTATTGATATTCACATTAACCAATCGATTTAAAAAAAAATGCAGCTTCTTGTTGGACCATTTCGTTTATTTCTTATTAATTATTATTATTATTATTATTAATTATTATTTAGTATTCATTACTTATTTCCCTACACTCAAAACATTCATGTGCCTTTTTGGGTTACAAATTAAAGTTAGTCTTAAGTTTAAACGGAAAGCTATGCGTGCGAATCGATTCGTTTGGAGAGACGTAGCCTTATCCCTCTACAGCCGGGACACACCCTCGTTGGCATACAGTTTGTGATCCTTGAGGGGATTGGGATTAGAACTAGAACTGGCCTCCACCAGACGCAGGGCGAGGCTCTCCTCCGGCTGATCCAGATCCTTTGGCGAATCCTCCATTATCTGACCATCAAAGCGAACCTTGGGCTCCGACTTGGAGCTGGTCACCGCCTCCGTCGTGGTCGGGGCCACCATCTGGCTGCGTCGGAGATCGGTGCTGATGGCATGGAGGGTGTTGTAGCAGCGCCGGAAGCTGGGCCGCTCCCAGGGATCCGTGCGCCAGCAGAGCAGGAGGAGAGCGTAACTGGGAGGGGAGACAAGGACACAAAATAAATAAATAGCTCCGGTTACAAGTCCTGCCGGAATACCCACAGCTTTTCGGGACAAATGGGCGGCTGCTGGAGGCGACCGCCCTCCTTGACATGGGCCAGCACCTCGAAGTTGTTCCTGGCCGCGTACGGCTGCTGGCCAAGCGTAAGGATCTCCCAGCAGAGCACCCCGAAGGCCCACACATCCGACTGGGTGGTGAAGACGCCATCGACGAGGCTCTCCGGGGACATCCAGCGGACGGGCAGGAGGCCCTCGCCCTCCTTGCGGTAATAGTCGCTCTTGTAGATGTCCCGCGCCAGGCCAAAGTCCCCGATCTTCACAGTGCGCCGGCGATCCGTCAAGGAACCAGACGACGACACCATCGCCGCCTCCGTCACCAGACAGTTGCGGCAGGCCAGGTCGCGGTGGACGAAATGCATGTCCTCCAGGTAACTGCAGCCATTGGCCACATCCAGGCACATGGCCAGCAGCTCGGCGAGGGAAAGACCAGGATCCTAAGGGGGAAACACAGAGGGGGTAGAGGGGGATACATGTGGAGGCTAGAGACTTCTGGGACTCCTCACCTGGCTAGTGGTGGTGGCTCTGGCGGCACGCAGGTAGCTGAGCAGGTCCCCTGCCTCCATGTGCTCCATGATCAGCGAGATGGACTCGGTGTCGAAGCAAATGCCCACCAGGCAGACTATGTTCTCGTGCTTAAAGTTGCTCATCAACTGGGCCTCCTGGAGCAGCTCCGCGAACTCGCTGGCGCCCTTGCGCAGGCTCTAACGGGGATCAGCAGAAGGGATTAGCGAGGTGATACCCTCCCTCCTGCTACAGCAGCCACACGACCCACCTTGATGGCCACCCGCTGCGGCTCCTTGGCATCCTCCGTCTGCAGCTGACCCTCGTAGACCTCGCCGAAGGCTCCGCTGCCCAGGAAGCGGAGCAGCTTCAGCTGACTCCAGTTGATCTGCGGCAATAGGGCTATGTCCGCGTCGCTCAGCGTGGTGGAGAAGGCACGATTCCTGGCCGCCATCAGCTGCTGCTGCGTCTGCAGCGTGGACAGGTTGCTCCAGATGCTGGGACGGCTCTGCTGGAGCAGCTTCTTGGCTCGCAGGCGACGCTTTTGGACTTTAGTACAAGTGGGGATAAAATATATTACAACTTGGAGACTTCCAGAGATTTCCCAACCCACTCCCCTCTTACCCTTACGCACCAGGACCAGTGCCAGGACACAGCTGGACACAATGGCCGCCGGGGCAATGATAGCCAGCACCAAGGATCCTCGCTTCTCCGGCGACACAAAGGGCTCTGCCACCCGCTCGCTCTCCTCGCTCCACGGACCCCAGCCATGCTCCTGGCTGCGTGCTCGCACCCGGAACAGGAGCAGCCTGCTCGAGTGCAGACTCCGCACAATGCAGCTCAGCTCCGTAGTGTTGCAATAGTCCAGCCAATGATCCTCCACCACCACCGGCTCCTCGGCCCACGGCAGCTGCTCCACGGAACCGTCGCTATTCCTTCGCCTTCGTCGCCGCCTTCGCCGGCCATCGCTCCTGGCCTGCAAGGCCTCCATGTTGTACAGCACAATGGCGGCTCCATTGCCGCGTGCCGCCGTCCAAGTCACGCGGAACACCTCCTCGGCAATGTGTTCCAGCTGCGGCTTGCCCGGCTGACTGGGCGCATCGCCCAGCGTCTCGTAGTCCACCACGGAGCCGGCATACAGAGGCAGAACTCCCTGGGTGGCCGCATAGCCCAGGAGCAGGCGGCACTGGTAGCGAGTGCGTGGCTGCAGGGGCTCCAGCACCATCCGCGAGTGATTGCCCGCCACATTCCGGCGCAGCTGCTCGCTGGGAGAGCGGCACTCGAGGAGCAGCGAGGCCAAGGGGTCCGGTGTGCCCGGCCAGGTGAGGCTGAGCGAGTAGGGTCCCAGTTCCAGGAGCTGCAACTCCGGCAGCTCCGCAAAACTGCGCACATGCAGGCGCCCGGTGCTGTTGCTCTTCGTGGCCGTGGCATGGGCTTGGACCCAAAGGCGATAGCCGGTTCCGGGCTTGATGCCTGCCAGGCGATGGCTGCCCGCCTTCTCCAGGCGACGTGATTGCACCTCCTGCTCCTGCTCCTGCTCCTGTTCCTGATCCTGCTGCTCCTCGCCCTCCCGCTCCCGTTGCCAGTGGAGCGTGTAGTAGACACTCTCACTGCGCAGTTGCTCTGGCGGCAACCAGCTGACCTCCAATTCGCTGGGACTCAGCACCCGAACGCTGAAGTTCCTTGGGGCTGAGGGAGTGGCTGCGGCGGTCAGGAGTTCCAGGGGAACCATCCTCCCACTGGGCAGACCCAGCCGCTTCTGGTAGTAGCTACTGATGAGGCCCTCCAGGCGGTAGCGCGTGAAGGGCAGGAGGCCGGAGATGCTCAGGGTTTCCCCAGCACTCAGCTGCCAGTGTCCCAGAGGCGGTGACTCGGAGTCCTCAACCTTGGCCAGAGTCAGGTTCAACTGGTAGCTGACGCCCGGCACAGGCATTGTGCACTCCTCGGAGGCCATGATCTGTGGCAACTTGAGGCTACATGCCTCCTCCTCGCACTCCGCTGCCTCCGCCAGCAGAGATTCTCCAGGAGCAGCTGCAGCAGCTCCTACTGGCAGCAGGAGGCAACTCTTCGAGGGATACGCCTGGTAGTTGTGCGCTTGCAGGAGACGCACCTCCTCCGGCTCCAGCTCCACTAAGTACTCCAGCTGCTGCCGCCGCCGGCCATAGGCCCGAATGCTGCCATTCCGCAGCGTGTACAAGTATCCCGAGTCCTGGGCCAATTGTCCCGAGAGGGAGGAGTCGTCGCCCAGGAGGCCCAGCTGAGCACGCAGAGCACTGCTGGCCGTGCACAGCTGCCGGGCCACGTCGTAGACACACAGCCGGCCCTGCTGGTCCACCAGGTTGAGGGTCTCCGCCCCGGGCTCCAGGCTACCGGCATGCAGGCGGACCAGAGGCTGGACCTTCGAGCCCAGCTGCAGCTCGGCGCCATCGGTGAGGTTCCTTCCGCGCAGGGAGCCGTTCCGGGGCAGCGCCTGGTCGTACTCCAGCCAGATCAGCGAGCGGGCACTGGGCAGGGCCACCAGGTCCCGCAGCAGGCGACCCCTGGGCGTGCTCCACAGCCGCTGGCCCTGCAGGATCTTGCCCTCGAAGTGGCACAGATTGAGGCCATAGATCACCGCCGCCACCTGCGTGGCATCCAGCTCCGCCCAGTAGACGATGCGCTGCACCCAGTCCACGGCCAGGGCCAGGACCTCGGCCCGCATCCTGGCCAGCTTGGCCGGCGCTGCGCCCGGCACATGGGTCAGCAGCTCCACGTGCTCGTTGACCCACAGCAGCCGCTGCTCGCCCTCCATCACCGCCAGATGCTCCACGGGACTGGCCGTGTGCACCAGCCGCCGGCGACTCCGCGTGTCCAGGTCCAGCTCCCCGATGAATTCCGCATTCGCGTAGAGGATTCGCGGCACAGCCTGCACCTCGGGGGCCACGTGGAGGGCGTGGCTAGCGGCTCCCGCCGCCGCTCCCGTGGCGGCCACGCGTGCCTCCACCTGGAAGTGGTACGTCTGGTCCGGCTGCAGGTGCTCCACGCGAGCCTCCAGGGCGCTCTGGTTGAGACGCAGCTCCTCGTGCAACTCCGTGCCCAGCCAGCAGCTGATGTGGTACTCCAGCGCCTGGGCGGGCGCTGCCTCCTGGCCCTGGCCCTGCTCGGGGGTGTCCCAGCGGAGGACGGCGCTCACGTTGGCCTCCAGGAGGGGGGCCGACAGGCGCTCCACGAACACCCGCAGGCGGCGGGGCTGCGTAGGCGCCGCCGGGGGCGTGGTGAGCTGGACGCGCGTAGTGGCGCCGCTTCGCCAGGCGGTGCGCGGCGTGATGCTGATCCTCAGCTGAAGCTGAGCCTGTGGCAGCTGGGTGAGCCGGGCGAAGGGCGTGGTCAGGTCGAGGGTCTGCAGGCGCTGCCCGAACTCGAGGAGCACCCGGTAGGAGACGCTGTGGTTACCCGACGAGGAAGAGGGTTGCCACCTGACATGGAAGTCGTCCCAGTGGCCATCGTCCAGCCGCACGCTATCCGGGGCCACCGTCAAGGGCACCACGCCGCTGTCCGGCGCTGGAGGAGATTGCTGGTCCAGCAGCTGCAGGGCGGAGGCCGGAGAGGCCTCCTTCGGCGCCGGCAGCTCCATGGCATCCTGCGTCGAGGGCGACGTGAGGCGTACCAAACGCGCCCGGCGACCGCTCTGCTCCAGCCAGAGGAGAGCGCCCAGCGGCCTCAGCAGCTGCAGGCTCTGCGGGATGACCCGCTGGCCGCCAGTCACTTCCCTGAGCAGCTGAGCGGCTCCAGTGTCGCCGAGGCCTCCTCCTTTGGCCAAGGGAGCCCGGTAGAGGCGCAGGGCCGAGGCAGAGGCACTGCCCACCAGCCAGTAGAGCTGCTCCTGCTGCGTGTCCAGCACGAAGGAGGCGATGCTGCCCTCCAGCCCGCTCACCCGATAGTAGGACACCGCCTCCTCCTCGGGCGTGGCTCCGAGCCGGGCCAGCTGGGAGCCGGTGGCATAGTAGAGGTGACCCTGCCGCGAGTCCATGGCCAGGGAGCGAGCCTCGAAGATGGGCAGCAGGTCGCGTCGACCCGTCCAGGGATCCATGCGCACCACACAGTTCCTGGCCAGGTCCGTCCAGTAGAGTCGCCCTCCCCGCCAGTCGTACGTCACGGCGCCCACATGACGCAGTGGCTCCGCCAAGGGACAGCCCGCAGCGACTGCTCCCGCCTGGCTGTGCAGCAGATTGACGCAGTGCAGCACCCCAGCGCCTCCGCCGCTGACATAGTAGCCGATGCTCTCGTTGACCATGGTCATGGCCCCCGGCTGATCCTCCAGCCGCGATGCCAGCAGCTCCGCCCGCTCGCCCAGTTCGTCGGTGACGAGGAGTCTGCCGCCGCTCCGGCTGGCCCAGCGCAGGCGGTGGGGTCCCAGCGGCCAGGTGCGAGCCGCCAGCGGAGCTGTCCACTCGCCGGGCTCCCCGCCCTCGGCACTGATGGCCCGCACCCGCAACTGGTAGAGATTGTCCGGTTGGAGGCGCTGCAGGCCGAAGAAGGGTCCGCGGATGTTCCGGATGCTGAACGCACTCTGGCTGGCCACGTCCAGGACCTCCAGCTCATAGCTCCAGTTGCGAGCCATGTCCTCTGATTGGTAGGGATTGCGCGTGGGCTCCCGCCAGGAGATCTTCGCCGCCTGGGCTCCCAGTCGAGCTCTCAGCCGGTGGGGTCTTCCGCCGCCGCCTCCGAAGCTGGCCAGGGGTTGAGTGTCCGCCACCAGAAGCATCACCGCCCAGCAATCTTGCAGGTTCTTCAGGGGCCAGGCGGCAGCCACAGCTGCTCCGAGCTGACTAGACATCAGGACCAATTTGTCCTTCTCGGGCAGCAGCCAGGAGCTGCCCAGCATGGCGAAGCTAGTCCAGGAAAAGGAGGAACCATTCCGTGGTAAAGACAGCGTCAGTGGATGCTTGAAGCCACCGTCGTAGCTGAGCTCAAGGAACTTGTCCTCCGCCTCCTCCTCCTGAGGCAACAGGAGGCGGATGAGCCAGTGCTGGGGCCGCAGGACGAACCAGCCCGGCTGCCTGATCCGGAGCAGACGATGCCGTTGCCGACCATTAAGATCCTGGCGCCACAGGCCCTCCTCGTCCCGCCAGAAGAGCCAGCCATTCAGGGCATCCACCTCCAGCTGCTCCACGGGCAGCTGCAGAGCTGCGCCCAGTGCGGTCACAGTGCCAACCTGCAGATCCGTGCTGACCAGTTGGGAGCTGGAGATGTTACTCCCCAAAAGATCCAGAGCGAAGTACAGACGCTGATGCTGCCAGTCGTAGGTCAGACGACGGGGCAACCATTGTCCTCCTTTGCCGGCAGAGATATTTCCCAGATCCAGTTGCAATTTCTGGGCGGGACTCATCATCTGACCAGCAACCACCTTCAGGCTAGAAGGGGGAAGGTGTCGAAGGATAAAGGATTCAAGGGAGAGCGAGAAGAGAGAGAGAGTTAGTTACCTGCGCAACTCTCCATGGACATCCAAGAGCCACAGCTGCTGATCCTGCTGCGACCAGGCCACGTCGGCCAGCTCCTCCTGCGACTGGTAGATGGTGGAGCTCTCTCCAGCCGGCTCCAGTGACTGCCAGACGATCCTCCTTCTGCCCACCAGGAGCACTGTCTCCGTTAGATCCTTCACCGCCTTCTCCAGAGGCAGAGGCTGCGTCTCAGCCCAGGCCTTGGCCGCCGGACCCTCGCCCTGCTTGTTGATCATCGTCAGCTCCAAAGTGTAGTTGGTGCCGGCCAGGAGATGGGCAAAGATGTGACTGCCACGGGAAACCGGAACCAGCTGATGGATTGGCTGGTAAAAAGGGATTTCCAAGATCTTGAATCACTTAAGAACATTCACCTGTTCCTGGCTGCTATTTCCCTCGCTCGCGATCAAGCGCAGCCTATAGCCCTCGATGGGTCCATTGGTGAAGCGTCCGGGATGCCAGTGCACCGCCAGATGGCCGTCATCCAGGGCCAGCAGATGCTCAATGACCGGCGGCGAAATGGGGGCACCTTCCGGCGGCGTTTGATAGGCGGGCGTGGGCGGAGAGTAAAGCACCTCGTCGCTGTCCTCGCCAAAGGGCAGCTCGAAGCGGAACTGTGACAGGAGGGAGATGGATACCTTATTTGGCGGGAGAATCCTTGTTGATCCCGACTCCTAACTCACCCTGTACTGAGTGTAGGGTATGAGAGTCTCCAGGATCTCACAGACATAGTACTCATCGCAGTCGTAGTCCGCCAGGTTGAACCAGGTGCTGGTCTCTAGTGCTTCCTGCTCATGCGACTGCTGCACTTCCTGCTGTTCATCCTCCTCCTCCAGTTGCTGCTGCTCCTGCTCCTGCTCCTCTTCCCCTCCCTGATGATCCACATACTGATATTGTATGTTAAAGGGCCTGCTGGCCAGATAATGCTCTGGAAAGTGCATGGCCCAGCGTATGGTCAACGGCGGCGTCTGTCCATCGGGTCGCGGAGCCCGCTCTAACTGGGGTTGGGTCCTCTCCACCATGGACCCTATGGCCAGTCGCTGGAGGTGCCAGTAGTCCCGCTGAGCCATCTCACAGGCACCAATGCAGGGCATGTCGTAGGGCTGGAATTGCAGGGATAGCTGCCAAAGAGGGAAAACCAGGATCAAACTGGAGTTGGGCAAAGGGATGAGGCTCCAAAAACTTACGCAGGCCTCCTGGCAGGGCTCCAGCTCTTTGAGGGCGCGGTACCATTGGGCACAGCCCTTTGTGCACTGTGAGAAAGCAGGAAAATTTAGGACAGGGATGGGAGATTAATGTTAAAATAATATATTAATATAATTCTTCCTTATCCTTTATTTATTTTATTTTTAGTGCAACTCCCCTTCGCTTCATCTTTCATTATTACAAAATTTAGCAGCAGCACAGCACACGCTTTTGTAAATTTCAGTGTAAGGAAAACCTGGTTGGTCTTAGAGACAACTTCTTTTAATGGCCCGACTACCCCTGAGAACTCTACCCACATCGTGGGAGCACAACGACAGCCAGTCCAGGAGCAAGTCCAGAAAGGAAAACCTGACCATCCTGTTCGAGGGCTTCCTTAGCTGTCTGGAGCGGGAGAAGGACTGGCTGCGGATCATGCACTTTGAGTTCGTGTCCAACTGAGGACAACCAAAGGAACCGGTGTCAAGTTACCTCTAACCCCCAGAGAAGAGGAAGGAAAACAGAGGGGATCTCTCCCCTATAGTATACTCACCCGCGTCTTGTAGCACTTCTCGCTGTTGTCCGCCTTCTCGCACTGGATCCCGAACTCGTCCAGAAACAGATCCTCCTGGAAACCGAAGCCAAATCGAAATGTGAAAGCAATTAGCACTCTTTGGTGGGAACGGAAGTTGCGGCTGGTTTCGTTTCGTTTGGTTTGGTGACCACATCACCGATGACAACGACAGACATCGAGCATGGGAATTCTGGGCCAATGCCAGACGAGTGTCTCCTCAATTAATAATAATTGGGGAGCAGGGAGCAGGGAGCAGACAGATCAGGGTATAGACACTTCGCCATATATCGCACATAACATAAATGTTTATGCCGCCTGCCCTTGTTTATATCACATTTCTATTTGTGTCTCCGCCGAGAGTGTCTCCATCCGAGAACCGATGCATAAATTTAAGCAAACAAAATTTGATATTCGAGCGAAACGAGTTTTGGCTTTGGCACGTGAGCCCTGAGATATCTTCGTTGAGTCTGCATCAATTGGCATGGACTTTGGCCAGCTAAGGGTTAAGACCAAGGCGCTGCCATAAAACGGTGTCACCCAAGCGAAAAAAAGAAGAAACCGAATAAAACCTAGTCGAAGAATCGTACTCCAAGCCAAAGATGATCATTGTAAATAAGGCCTACCTCTGGTTTTGCTATTATTAAAACCCAGCCTGAGTCTAACATAAATTTATGATAACCGAAAAACCTCAAGTCAACAATAAAATACTTATACTTAATTTAAGATTTAAGAGTGCCTGTCTTGGGGATATAAGTAGGTCTAGTACAACATAAATTTTGAAAGATAAAGCTATAATTATATATCATTTAATACTAAATATTAACAAATATTTGGAATTAGTAACTTAGAATTTGAAATATTAATCAGAAATGATTCCTTCACTGCCTCCTAATCAAAAGACTAAAATTAAAATACAAATCCAAGGCACTTAATATATTTAACAACAAAATTTATTTTATCTACAAGATAATTCGTAGCTAAAACTATTTAGGTTACAATTCCCCCCAGTTGAGTACAAGTTAAGGTACATGTATTTTATTTTATTTATTATTTCTCTGTTGAGGGGGAAACCCTTTGGGAAAACATGTGCTTAAAGCGCAGTTTAGTCCTTTTGGGAGCCAGCACTCTCTGAACCAATTACAAACTCCTTAAAATGGCAAACTTTGTTAATTGTGCTGCTAAATGGACTAGCAATTACCAAGGGGATTCCCCTCCAGCAAACGGATTTCTTTGCCAGCTTCCCAGCTTCCATTCACATGAGTGCCTCTCCGCTCCGGTCTCCTCTCCCCTCCTCCCCCTCCTCTACTCTCCTGCTTGTTTGTACTTTCCTTTTTTTTGCGCACATGCGTCAATTTAATTTAGAATTCTACGTAATATTTTATTAATTTAGCTTGATTGGCTTTTTCACAAACAGAAATAGCTCTTGAGCTCCCACTCTCTTCTTGAGCTCTTCTCTCTCTCTTTCTCTGGAGGAAAACGAGAACTGAGAACTAAGAACAGAGAACTGAGGAGCGAGAAGCGAGAAGCGAGACCCGAGAGCAAGACGAGAAGAGGGCCTGAGAGCCTGAGGCCCGGGACTAATTGGCATTGGGGGCTTTCGTGTCGTCATTGCTCATCTTTTGTTGTACAATTTCTATTACATTAACTCGGAAACCGACCCACACACACACACCCTCGCCGGGGAGGGGTGAGGGGGTGCTGGGTGGTGTGTTATTGACACCATTATTTTGCCATTGTTGTTGCTGCCGTCAGGCTCTGGAAAAGCGAGCCAAAGAAAATACACTTGTGTGCCGCGCACAGCAAGGGTCGCCTTTAAAATATCATTTTCTACTTTTAAATATTTACAAATATTAATATTAACTATTATAAGAATATGTTGAAAAAGGAATCAAAATATAAAATGATAATAATAAATAATTATAATTTAATGACCAGCTTAAATATAATATAGGTGGTTGAAATCAGACAATAATAAATAAAAAGTGATATTTAAATGCGTAATACTCGTTTCTTAGTTTCATTACTACTAAAGCCAAGAAAAACAGCTCTATTAAAAGAAATTTCATTATTTAATAAATATATAAATACAAGTTCAGATAAAATGTAAATTTAAGAACAATAATAAAGAAGATAAAATATAAATAATATATATTTAAATAAATATAAAGTATTAAGTATTCTAATATATTCAATATACCTATTATTACTTAGAGCCTTAAACCAGAAAAACACCGCTAAATTCAATAAAAATATCTGTTTTAAAATGTCTTCAATTTCCTAAGAAATAAAATTCAGATGAAATACAAATAAAAATTAATAGAAAAATGTAACGTATTAATTATTTGAAGGAACAATAAAATCATTATTTTGTAGCCTTGGAAGACAACCCAAAATCCAAATTTACTATGAGCTTAGCATAACTCAAGACTAAACAGCGTTATTTCTGCAGCTAAAAACTAATACAAAATACAAATACCCCTGCAACCCCTATCCCTAGATATTCAAATGAATTAAAACCACCTTAAAACTTCCGCCAGTCCTATTAATCTCCCCCCAATTGTGGGTCCACCTACATAGGCGGGCACACACATAAATTGGCTAAACATTCAGCTCGCTCTCGATGCGAGAATGAGGCAAGGCAAAACGTCTTAATGAAATTTCTTTTGTTCGCCACCAGGCAGCGTCGCCTTTCTGGGTTATGCGAAATCCAGTTGCTGCTCGGAGCACGGGGCTCTAGTTTGCTCTAGTTTGGTCCAGCCGGAGCAGGGATAAGTGACCCAGGCTCAAAAGATGCCTAGTAATCTCACTACTCGGCCAAGTACAAGCGGAACTTGAATTAACGCAGCGACAATTATGCGCATTCTTAATCTTTACATTTTTCTAATTGGCTTCAATTTCCATCCGGAGTTGGGTCATAATTAAATGATTAATTAAAGTGATTAATTGAAATGATTAAGTCAGTTTCTAACTGGGTTTTGGGGGAAAATTCTTCACATTTTATGCAGGGAAATGCCTTGAAAAAATGTTTTCAATATTTGTATAAACAAAGGTTTCACGATGTAACGATTAATTAAAATTGTAAACGATTTCCGTAGAATTTGGAACGTTCTCGGAACGAATAAAATCTTTGTAAAATGCTAAATAGCGACTACAAGTACATTTTAGTATTTAATTTTAAATCTTCGCTTTTATAAAAAATATTAGTTTTTCCTTCTAGTTTTATACTTTGAAAAAAAAAATATTCAAAAAAATTAATATTGAGGGTGAAATCATTAAGAATAATTATAAATGACTAATGTATGGTTTGAAGGGTTTTCAGCACGGACAAAAAGTATGTTAAAATGCTAAATATAAACTAAAAGTGAACATACAAATTAAGCTTTAAGGCTTTGGCTTTAATACAAATTATTCAATATAATTTATACAGTTTTTAGTTAGTTTTCTACATAGTTTCACAGGAGAATGTTTTGAAATAATATTAAGTATATACTCGAGGATTCTCCTACATATATATATATATAAATTTAAAAAATACATTTATAATTATTTAAGAAACAATTTAAAGACTCAAAAAATGAAGGGTTAACTGTGTAACTAAAGACTTTGCTTTCATCCTTAAATCTTAAACTGCCGTTGGCGATAATTAGAACAATAATACCCGGCAATTCCCCCATTCCCGATCCAGTCTCCATTCTTGCCAGCTCATTGATACCAATCACAGATATCGCTGGGTTATCATTAATTTTAATTGGCATCCGGGTGTCGGGTGTCGGGTGGTGGGTGTTGGGTGTAGGGTGTTTGGTGGCGGCCTGCTAATGAATGAAATGCAAGTCGGAGCCACTGATTAACATGCAGCTTACTCCCATTACACACGCACCACCCATAATGTACTAATTACTGTCAGTGTATCGGATATCTGTATGTGGATATATGGATGCATAAATGCTGATGCCACACACACAGTTTTGAGTAAACAAAACGCTTTGTTCAGCGAAATATATGCTCATCAGCATCATCATCATTGTACTAGAGAGAATCACTCTAATCAGCGCCATCTGTTGCTTGGTTTTGTAAGCTGAGTATTTAAGAGAGAGATAGAAATATAACTAGGTTTTAAAGTTTTAAAGGATTTCTTAGTAAAAACCTTGTAAATTAACAGAAAACCAATGAATATTAATTGTTTAGGGGTTGGAAATTATTCAAAATATTTTGTATTTTCCCAATTAAATTAAATAAAATAGAACAAATTTCTAAAATCAATTTTGTACTTGTCAATTTTTTAATTTTACCCTCGTATATGCTAAACATATTTTAGACAAAAGATAGAAATAGACTTTTAGGGTTTTAAACTAAGATTTCTTAGTCAAACCTTTTTAAATTTAAAGCAAAACAAATGCTTATTAATTATTTAAAGCCAATAAATCACTGGAAATATTTTGTATTTTCCTAACTTAATGAATCAAAATAAAAAAAACCCCTAAAACTGATTTTGTTCATATTTTTTTGTTGGATATTACTCACTTTATACGCACATCAACAACATATTCACAAAATAAACAAAACAAGCGCTTGCATAATTACACATTTTTTGTTCATTTTTAATTACTCAGCCTGTAAACTGCCGGAGAGCATGTATAAATATGTACTATATATAAAATTATATAATAGAAAACTAGTTACAAGGGAGGGGAGGAGTTAATGCCAGCAGAATGGGAGCAGGCGGCGACATCGCCCCATGTGCAGCCCACTTGCTGTATGCAAATTGCAATAAAGACCTGATGAACTAACCCAAATAATGCCACCGACTCTAATCCCGAACTGCAAATCCCGCAAATTGGAATGTCAACTCTGGCCCGGCCACACATTCCATGTCGTCCCATAGTCCAGGCCCGCTGGTCGTCCGTGATTACCGACTTGACGATCTTCAATTACACATATCATTTACATAATTAGCGACTGCGTGAGGGGGAGCGATTAACCACAGCCCGTTCGCATTTAATTCCGTAAAGAATGAAAAGAGTTGCCCCGCCCGGAGTCCGCTGTTCGCGTAAATGGAGGCAACTGTTTGGCCGCCCACAAACAAGATTACAATGTATCTGATTTGGCTTTTAAATAGAGTTATTTTTGACTTGATTTCATTTGCTTTAATTTGTTATATTTACTTTAAAATCCCTGGGATTCATGGCTGACTTGCGAGTCAGGTTAAAAGACGTCTCTAGTTCTTTTAAAAAGGACATTTTGCAACAACATCTACCAATTGTTACACTTAAATATCTTTAATTTAATCATATACATATATAATTTTTTCTTAATATTAAAAAATCTGTTAACTATTTATTCTTCATATCTAATTAGTTTTTTCTACTTCTTACTCCCAATTCTTAAAAATCAACTTTGCTGTATAGCAAAATAAAATAATAAACAAAGGCTACTCTCAAAATGTTTACAATTAATTATTAAATAAATAAATTATATTTAATAAGCCCCGGGTATGGCATTATATCGGCACTTATAGATACTTATGTATCTATACCCATAAGATACTTTTTATGAATCTTTCATGGTACGTGATGATGTAGCAAATGTTTGAAGGGCATTGACGGCGCTTAACTGCTGTTGTTCGGTTTGTTTTTTAAATTTTTTTAATTTTCACTTATTTTTTGTTTGTTTTTTTGTTTTGCTGATTATATTTGTTGACATATGCAAATAAACATTTCGTACAACGAGTGCGAGTGATGCTTTCTTTGGTGACAAATGATGGATGGCCGTTGTCGGCTACCCCTGAGTCTCAAATGCATGTTAAATATTTATATTTTATGTGTAACTAAGTTCATGATATTTTAGATTTTTTATTAAATAATTACTTTAACCATTAAGGCTTTATTTTATACATTTTCCAACTTGAGTTTATGATTGTTTTATGGTTTAACTGAGGTCAAGATTTCCAGCTACTAACAAATCGAATCAATTAAAGCAAATTAGAACCCAATTTTAAAAAAGTTTTTAATAAATTATTGTAAATTATTTAATATTAAAATATAATAAATCATCCCTAATTTGGCACTCAAACTATTTTTAATATAATAATATTAATAATTCTAACTTAAATGAATTAGATTTTACGAAAAATAAAGGGTACCTACCTCCACAATGCACCGCTGGACGCATTCCCGGGTGACCCGTTCAAGGACCATGCGCTCGTCGACGCCCTGATGCTGATGCTGCTGCCGCTCCTCCTGCTCCTGCTCCTGCTCAGGTTCAGTCTTCTCCTCCCGCTCCTGAGAATCTGGCGGAGACACTGTGATTCGTCTGCTTCCCAGAGTGGCGATTCCCTCAATGATGCTGGGTGGAGCGGCGGCGGCATGCTTGTGCCAAATGGCCACCTTCTCCACCACATCGCTGTCCAGCTTGGGCCGGAGCAGGCCCAGCTGCTGCTCCTTCAAGGGCTCAGGGCCGCGGCGAGGAGCTGAGTAGTTGTGGGAGCGGCACACGTCACAGCAGATGGAGAGCAGGATGAGGAGCAGGAGATTGACAATCAGAACCGTGGAGACGCCGCCATGCCCATCCTGGCCGCTGGTCAACTGACGACCCAGCTTGGTCAGCTGCTGGCGGAGATCGAAGGTGCCGCCACGATGCTGTTGCTGCACCACGATCTTGCTGGGTGCGGAGGTGCCCTTGGAGTTGGCCTGCTGCGGCGGCGACTGGTTGATGTGCGTGGTGCTCATCTTGGTGTTGACATTCACGGCGATCTTCACATTGAAGCTGATGTTCAGGCGCTTGGCAGGATTGGCAGAGGCGGCGGTCTTCGACTTTTGCGGCTGCTGCTGCTGATCCGTCGTCGCATGCTGATCCACATTTTCCTGGTGGTTGTGCCAGAACATGGTCATCGGGCGGCGACTTGACCTTCACCTCGTCGTTCGCAAATCGAAATTCGAAATTCGGAATTCGAAATTCACGAATTTCTATCGTTCGGTCTTCGCTTGTTGTTCTGTGTTTTCCTCAGCCCAATTTACATTTTAGCGCCGAACGAAACTGAAACGAACCGAGAACCAGAATCGGTCGATGGAGTCAATAAAACAGAACAAACAAAAAGAAATAACGAATAAAAAGTGAAAGAGCGAGACAAGCGAAATTCAGAAGTCAAAAAACCAATGTAAGCTGCATTAGCTAATTAACATATTGATTTTATTTCAAAAACCACTTCGAACAGTTGAACAAGGCACCGCTTTTTGCCTTTATTTTATTTAAGAACAAGAACAGTAGAAAAACAAGTGCGGCAGCTACTAACTGTGCCAACACAACTGTTTTTCTAACTCTTAGCTAAGGAGAAAAACATTAAAAACATATAATTAACAGGGTGGAAAAGGTGGCTAAGAACATGTTGCTAAAATGAACATTACTGGGCACATGTTGAGCCACCGCTAGCAGCATATCAATGTTGCAGAGGCGTAGCATTAACAAAGAAACTTTAATGTTTAATAACTCGCCTGGGAGTGTTTATATTTTAATAGTTGCCTTAAATTGCATCCATTAATTAATTGTTTAATTCATATTATTTTTTTTTTATTTTATTTTAGTTACTAATTCAAAGCAAAAAGAAACCTGTTCTTGAGAATTAAAAACCTATTATTATCAATTTAAGTGCTTAACGGAGAGCCCTCAACGAAAATGATATATAAAACCTTGTAAACAATGCAATATAGCAACGTAAACTGGGATTTGTATATTTTTAAATATAATAAAATTTACACTAAAAGAAGATTTTGTGCATTTTTAAAACATTTCAATATTTATATGGAAATTTTAGAGCTTAAATCACAGAGAAGCGCTTGTTAAGGCCAATGTGGATCAGGACTTTTAGCTGCTTTCAATTAACACGTCCTTAATAACTGGCCAATAAGTCACGACCCTTACGCCCCTATTTGACCAATAACAACAAAAAGCACAAATCCTGGCCACATAACAAATTTATCCTAATTAAGATGCAAACGCGCGGAGTCGCTTTCAAACGAAAATCCCTCCTGAAAAAAAAAAAAAAAAAAAAAAATTATAACAACAAAAAAAAAAAGCTTTAAAAAAACCCTAGTTAATTGCACTTTAATTTCATATTTGCCAGGAACAACAAGCGGCATGGCGAGGCAGAACAGAAATTGTTAATTAAATCGCCCGACGAACGAAAATAAATTGCAAATAAAATTGAATAAACTAGTGGAAACATGGTAGATCACAGCGGATTAATTGCATCAAAGTAATTCCGAGAAACTTTATGCAAATGACGGCCAGAGTTATGCGTTAATTACTAGATGAAGGGGTTAAAGGGTCGTTGTTTTGGGGTCGATTATTATTTATTATTTAGATTTTGGGAGTCGAAGAGGGCGAGAGAGTCGCACCCACATGTATTGTATCGCTCGACGCTGTTGTTGAAGTTGTTAAGCGCAGTTGACGCGGTTTAATTCAATTTATTGTTGATTTGAGCAGCTTAATTGCATTTTATTGTTGCAGTTGTTGCTGCGACTTAACAGCTACTACTTCACCACACTTCACTGGAAAAAATTATAGTCATTTCTGTATTACTTTGTTTATTTAACACAAGCACCAAATGTTTGCAAGGGAAATTTAGGTAATAACTTGTTAATAAAATATTCCATGTATTTTGCATAAGCTAGAATGCTTGGGTATATATTTTACACAGCAAAAAAAATTTATGTAAATTATATTTGAAGACTTTGAGCTTTTCTTTACAAAAAAAAAAAACACTTCTTTCCTGAATTTCGGTACAGTTTCTTTTCATAAGAGAGGTATTTTTCTTCTGTTCTCTGATATTATTCTTAATTTCTTTTTCTCTTTCTTTCAGTGTTGGAGAAAAAAGAGCGCAACTCACTCGGCGAAATGTCGCTGATATCTGAATTTCTCGAGCGGGATTCTCACGCGTTACGTGTACGTACTGCGCAGTGGCGCGATCGGAGCAGAACTGATTTGCCGGCGAGCGGCGGGCTTTTGACCAAGCCCCAACCGAAGCCGAAACCGAAACCCAAGTCCAAGTCCAACCCCCAGTTGGAGAAACGAGACGAAAGCCGAGCACCAGGCGCCGATCACCAAGCACCGATCACCGAGTACCGACACCGATCGCCGAGCATCATCAGTCACTTCCGAGTCGTTCGGTTTCGGAATCCCATGAAGTTTCGGCGCGACGATCACGTCACGGACAAGGGCAACCCCCAAAAAAATTAATAAAAAAAGAACTGCATACAGTTATCCAGTTCAACAGGTCAACTTTCAACTCTATAACCCTCTTACACATGCTCGATGGGTGAAATACCCTTTAAATATTCCAGACTTAAAAAGTGTTTATGACGATAAAGAAATATATTAAACGTCGATTTGTTTTTGTTTTTCTTATTCAGAGATTGTGATTTGTAAGACACAAGACAAGAAGAAAAATTAATCGATTTAAAATCGATTTTTGCTTCGATTTTAGTCAAACGTTTAAAAAGCAATAAAGGAATCTTTTCCGACCCGATAAATCATATATATTCGTGATCAATCTAGCCATGTCTGCCTGAAAAAAAAAATGTTAACATTTTTCGATATTTTTAAGGGGCTTAATTGTTAAAATAAAAAAAAAAAAATTGCAAAAAAAAAAAATTAATTAATAAATAAATTTAATTTCAGTATGCAGATTTATTAGCCTTGTAAAAACTAACTCAGAACAGTTGTCCGAATTCAAAAGAACTAAATTTTTAGCCTAGTTATTTTATTTGTAAGCTTTAATTTTCCCAAAAATTATCCTATAAAATGATGGATAAATATATTAATTTTAATACTCCTATCGGGGTTTTATAATATCAGAAGTACAGAAGGCAGAAGTACAGAACAATGTGAAGGAGACATTTCCGAATCACATATATTCTTGATCAGCATTAACAGACGAGTCGATCTAGCCATTTTTCAAGGAATTTTTTTTTTCAAGTTTTTTAAGGGGTTACATCGTTAAAATTGTTAAAATTGTCAAAAATTGAGAACAATTTAATTTTTTTTTAATTGTAAGTCCAGTATTTACATTTATTACTCTATTAAAAACTAGCACAAATCTGCTGTCCAAATTGACACAGCTATGCTTTTTCAAATTTTTTAATTGTTAAAAAATGATCATGTAAGAAATTTATAAACATTGATTTAAGGAATATAAATATTTCACGTTTTCTTAAGAGCATAATATTTTTAAAAAGCCAGGGATAGTCAAGTATATATTTTGATTCGCAATTTTAAAATCGAAATTAATGAGTAATAGAATATTAAGAATGCAATCTTACCATTTTTCCCCAAATTATGACCTTGCTTCGTGTAAGTAATATATAATAAAATAATATTAAAATAACATAATAATGCTGTCGGAATTGGGCAAATCGAGTAACTAGACCGCATTTTGCCAATATATTCATATCTACAAAAATAGTAGCTGAATCACTATGAGAACCAAGCTTTAACATTACCAAAAAATTTATTATTGAAGCTAATTGATCACTTGCACCAGTAGAAGCTCGAAAATAATTAAATTCAATCAGGAAGGAGCGTAATGCAAAGTGCCTGAAAAAATGTTAAAATTGAAAAGTTAAGGCTGCCTTATGAAAGCTGGCAAAAGAGTAAAAACCCCTAGGTGCCTACTTAATTAAAACCCCTATCCTTAAGATGAGGTGAGTCAAAAATCTGTTTTCTTTTCGATTAAAATTTTTATATAAAATTTAAATGTTACATCAAAAAATTATAATAGTTCTGGTTTAAGTATCATGTTACATATTAAATATACATTTACTAATAATATTTGGTGAGCTAAAAAATATGCAATATTTGTAAAGATGAAGCCAGAGAGAGCTTCCCAAGACAGGGAAAAGTAGGCAAGCCGTTTTCCGGCTAGACTTGAAGCTGTTCGCCCCAGTTGATGATGACTCACACTGGCGGCCCTAATCCAAAGAGAGGTGGCGCAGGTAAAAGGCTTTCGTGTGACAGTTTCCGTTTCCGGCAACGGATTTGCCCGCCGGAAACTGTCTGCCCGCAGCATTTGAAGAGCTGCACTCGTGCAGAAACAGGACGAGGTCAATGCGGTCATCATCAGGTTCGTTTCGAATCTTTTGAAGAATTTCTAGAATTGATTAGGCACCGACTGACGACGCCACACACATGACGATGAGCTTATCGCCTTTAGCCGGCAATTCTGAATTAACTCATAACGACTTGGGGTTATGGGTTATTACACAGGCTGACTTCACGTGTAAATCGGATTCCGGATCAGATTTTAATAAGGGGAAATCCCCGGAAAAGGCCTGGTTTAGTAAATATTAAAGGAACTTATTTAACTAAGGAAGAGTGTTATGTATTGCTAAGATGCTAAAAAAGGGTTTCTTTTTAGATAGTAATGATAAGGCTTCAAATAATTTTTATATTTAATTCATATTAACAATTGACTTCATATTCCGTTGGCTTAAAAATGTATACAACTTGAACTCAATAGATTTAAGGTAAGGTCTCCAGAGACTCTCGGAGATTACTGGTGGAAAATAATTTCGTAAGAAATTCCCAAGTGCAAAATTTGTGTATATTTTATTCATGAAACAGACACAGGTGAGTCATCGCTGCCCCAGTGCCCCACTGTCCGGTTAATGGTGATAATGGCAATGGATGCTTTTGTGGCTACTGAATGGTGATGAACCGATCGCTGGGAGCTGGGAGCTGAGAGCCGGGAGCCAGAGACCTTCCATCCTGGCATACTGCGAAGACAATCAAAACATAAACAAATTCTTCAAAAATGAACTTCAAAGAGCCAAACACGCAGATACAAATCAACAGCAGCGGTCAAAATACGGATACTTTTGAAAATATTCATTCGTAATTACTTTTTCATTCTTTATGGATTTTATTTTAAGTTAAATAGAAAAACTTGAATAAGGATTTTTAAGCCAAAAATGTAATTCAAGGAAAGAAGAATATGTGGAAGATATATGTTTGGATATGGCGGTATACATATATTAACCTAACCGTGACTGTACACAGTGGGAATATACGAGCTGATAGACTACAGGTCAGACGGACACGCACACTCACACCACCGACGAACCGATATTTTATTTATTTTTGCATATTGCGCTGAATCAATGTTGTTGTTCTTGCCGCCAGGCGATAAGCAAGGCATCCTACAGTGCGTAACAAGGCGGTAAGTCCGGTCAAATATTTAATTAACAATTTATAACAATTTACCGAGAATAGAAAACTTAATATTTAAGCTTTAAAATTAATCAAAGTCCATATTTTATATCCTTTTTGTTTAGTTTTTTCCTGTAACTTAGCTTACAGTCCTTTTTTTATTTTAATTCTAATCAAACTTTCATTCTTCTCAAAAGCTTCTTAAAAGAAACGGGTAATTTCTGCACTTCGTTTACTTATGAAACGCACTGTTTCTGGGCCTGTACACTCGCATAAACATTGTTAATTTCATTTGTAGAGAAAGCGCGCAAATGATTCCCTAACTCACACACTCACAAACTCTCTGGCACTTCATTTTCATTATTTTTTTAATATAGAAATGAAAAAGATTGACCGCGGACCTCAGTTGTGCGCTAAACTTTGCAAGCGTCGGGCCATTCTTTATCGCCGATCTCTCGCTATATCCCAGAAAGATGATTGAGTTGAAGTATATTGTCCTGCTTATATCACTAACCCTCATCGGAGGGAGCCAAGCTGCCTCGCTGCCCTATCGCTGTAAGGAGAATATGGGTTAGCAAGGATATTGATAGTTCAGAGAAAAAACTAAAATTAAATTTAAATAATACATTGTTTTCTTTCGGGAATTTAATAAAATAGTGAAAATGATTCAGGACATAATCCCAGCAATAAAGGATTTTTCAACATGTTAAATACATACATGTTTCTGTGATTTAAAAGGAAAAAAGAGTATAAAAGATAGGTTTCTTTCGACAAAAACGTTTCCCTTTTTCTTTTTTTAATTGTAAAATAACCGAAAATAATCAAGTTTGTTACTCCATTTTAAATAAATTAGAATGTTATAAAACATTCTTTAAACAAAAAATATGTTATGGCGCAATCACACCAATGATAAAAATAAGGATTACAAAGTGCAATATGTTTAATTTTTGGAATTTTAATTAAACTTTTGTTTTTAATTGTGTTTTTTTTTGTCTCAACAGCTACGGATTATTTGTACAATCCGCAATTCTGCATGGATACCCTAACTGGGCACAGTTTGTATGTGGGCGAGGTGTTCACGCGACCGGGCCAGTGCGTACGGGTCCAGTGTCTGGGAACGCTGCAGCTCTGGGAGGACAGGTGAGTCGAGCGAGCTCCATGGAAGTCCTTCATGAAAACCCTCACCATTTACGTCTTCTTTGCCAGCTGTCAAGTGCCAAATCTCAAGAAGGGCGACTGCAAGCCAGTTCCGCCAAAGGAATCGGGTCTGGACTATCCCCGCTGCTGTCCGCAGTACGAGTGCAAGAGCTACGAGACGCATGCCGGCGGTACGTTGGAGCAGACCAACACCTACAGCCAGTACGGCACCCTGCTGAATACTCACCTGACCGAGGTGATTACGATTACCCAACGACCGCTTCGGGTTCATGCCGCGGCGGGGATTCCCACGGCGCCCGTGCGGAAGTATCAGGTGTGAAGGGACAGGAACCTTATTACCCTTAGTTTAGTTTGTAGCCAGCAGATGTAATGTGAAATTATTATGGGAATAAATGGAAGCAAGAAAAGAGCAAATCCAGTTGGTAATAATCTGTGCTTTACTATTATTTAAATTAATTATAAATAAAAGCTGTTAGAATTTCTATTGAAATTTTGAAAATGCCACCTGCCTACCGATATTTCCATATCGATACATAGTAAGCTCATCGATATATGTACATTCAAGTTTGATATCGCCTAATCGCCATCACTAGACACGAATTGCTAGAACTTGCTACGAAACGAAATTGTATTTTGGTTTTCTTCAAACCAAACAAACAACGCAAATTGCATTGAACAGCGGCCACAAACGAATCGTAACTACTCCACAGCGTAATCCGAAGAAGCTCATACAACACTCACGCGAAGCAGATACCAGTTGCAGTCCGCGAATTTCACCACAACAACACAATGTTGCTTCGCCTTGCTCTTTCCGGCGCCCGTCCGGCCGGCAGTGTCAGCCTCCTGGCCCAATCTTCGCAGCTGCTGAAGGCCAAGCCAAGCCTCGGCCTCGTCCGCACCTATGCCCGCGGCCCGGTGCGCAACCGTGCTCCCGTGCAGCAGCAGCAGGCGCAGGAGCTGCGTGCTCCGTCACTGAAGGAGAAGCTTATGGGTCCGCCCGGTGCCAATGGTAAGGTTATCCCTTGTGCCCTTGCTAGTATCCGTTGTGTAATCATTTGGGGTGTACATCTTGTGTATTCCAGCCTACTCCATGGGCAAGGGCGCCGCCGCCGGAGCAGCCGCCGTGGGATTGGGTGCTCTGTGCTACTATGGCGTGGGATTGGGCAAGCAGACCAGCATTGCCGACAACGCAATGTGAGTGGGGCTATGACCATGTGTAGCTGGCATTTTATTTATGTAATACCTATCTTCTGCCCGCAGCATGTGGCCCCAGTATGTGAGGGATCGCATCCAGAGCACCTATGCCTTCTTCGGGGGCTCTTGTGTCCTAACCGCTGCCTCGGCAGCTGCCGTTTTCCGCTCTCATCGTCTCCTGGAGCTGGCCTCGCGTGGCGGTATATTGGTAAGTTGAAATATCAGAAGAAACTCCATACTTGACTTTATGCCATCCAAAACACACACAAACTAATAAACTCAACGTTCGTTACACTTCCCGCGGACAGGCCACACTAGCTTCACTGGCGCTTGTCATTGGCAGCGGTGCCGTGGCCCGCTCCATTGAGTACCAACCCGGTTTGGGCCCCAAACACCTGGCCTGGGCTGTGCACTGCGCCATTCTGGGTGCCGTAATTGCGCCCATGTGCTTCGTCGGCGGTCCGATCCTGACGCGCGCTGCCCTCTATACGGGCGGCATTGTCGGTGGGTTGTCCACTATCGCCGCGTGTGCCCCCAGCGACAAGTTCCTGTACATGGGTGGCCCTCTGGCCATCGGCCTGGGCGTGGTCTTCGCCTCCTCGCTGGCCTCCATGTGGCTGCCGCCCACAACTATGCTGGGTGCTGGTAAGTGATGAACTTCCCTATGAAATACTAGATAATGGGACACTTTCTTAACCGTATTCCTTCTCCTGCAGGTCTGGCTTCCATGTCATTGTACGGCGGCCTAGTCCTGTTCAGCGGCTTCTTGCTTTACGACACCCAGAGGATGGTGCGCAAGGCAGAGGTCTACCCGCAATACGGCTATGCTCCCTTCGATCCCATCAATGCGTGAGTTGCTCCTCCTCCTGAGAGATCGGAACCCCCTTTCATTTTCCCCTAATTTTTGCTTGCAGTTCAATGTCCATCTACATGGATGTGTTGAACATATTTATCCGCATCGTCTCCATCCTGAGTGGCGGCGGCCAGCGTCGGTGAAGCGTGAACAAGGACATGTGATGTTATGATATATTAGAAATATTTAAAAACTTGTTATAAATAAAGCAATTTGAGCTAAGCATGTAAAATTTGATGTACTTATCCATAAGAAGGGATTTTTTGGGGGATAAGAAAACAAGTTCCTTGGGTTCATATTTGTACAAAATCCTTTAGTAAGCTATATGATATATTATGAAGTAAGAACTTTCGACAGGGGAATGTGGCGTAGCGCCAAAACTCGCAAGCTTAGGGATGAATCCTAGCTTTTTCATCGATAATTGCTTAGAATTTTTAGTATTTTATAAAATACTACTACCAGCGGAATATCCTTTTTCTAAAAATACCAATTCACAGCAACTAAATTTAGTTTTAAAATAAATTAAGAAGACTAAAAATGGGCTACATTTATCGTTACTACTTTGAAATGAATTAAATTGTAAATGAATTCTTATAAAAAAAAAGGCCAACCCACAAATAAAAATACGTAATATTACCATAAATATAATTTTTTTAAAATAATTGCAATCTTTTAGTATTTAAATGGTATTACCATTTTCATTTCTATCGTTATCGGCGCGGTCACACTGAGCTTCAAGCAACATTGAGTCCAGGAGGACAATTCTGAGTCCAATTGGAATTTTCGTTGTTTCGTAGCAAGGCCAAGAGCCCAGATCAGATCTCCTCCGGCTGCTGCATCCAGGTGGCTGTGCAAAAGGTGTCACAACGTTTCCAAAGCATTCCCCAACGCCGACAACTTCACACTCACTCGACACTCTCGTCGCTAGCTATCAACAACAACTCGTAAATTCTTGTGTTCAAAAATATTGTGAAATACGTTTATCAATAAATCCGTAATTTCCGCAGGCTAACCACATCGCCAGAAGTTACTCGTCGCAGGCCACCAAACCGCCCTTTTCACCTGAGACAGGTGAGTGTATGGCAAGGCAGGAGGTGGAGGAGGCCAGACGCCCGGCCGCGCCCTTAAAGCCGGCAAATCGATTTCTTGATTCTGGAATCTCTTCTATTTTTTCTCCAGCCACTGCCGTTGCGAGTTCAGCACCAGCAGAAGAGAAAGTTGAGCAGTTGACCACGACAACGACATCGTCAGCGGAGGAGCTGACAGATCCTAGCCAAGAGAGCGACATGGAGCGTCGCTATTTGAAGAATCCCTTTGCCGACTTCGCCGGCGGCGAGAACACACCGTTCGCCAGCGATGAGGAGCACATCAAGAACCTGATCTGCACCTATGTGGACGCCATACTGGAGCACTGTCATCCCAATAACGACGACGATCAACGCGGCGATCTGTATGTGGGCAATGCCGGCATCGCCTTCATGTTCTGGAAGCTGGCCAGCTGCGAGCAGACACGGGACCTATATCCGGCACTGGAACATGCCTCCGCCTTCATCCGGAACGCCAAGGCCAATGCCAAGCGGTACAAGAAGCGCTCCTCCGAGCGCTACTCCTTTCTGTGCGGCAATGCCGGCATCTATGCCGTCTCCGCGGCCATCTCACAGGCGCTGAAGGACACCGAGGAGCTGTCCAACGATCTGGCCGACTTCAAGTCGGGCATACCGTCCAGCAAGGAGTTCATGCACACCAAATACGGCTGCGACGAGGTGCTGGTCGGGCGCGCCGGCTACCTCTCCGGCTGCTATTGGCTGAACGATGTGCTGCCCGAGAAGAAGATCACCGACGATGACCTGATCTCCATATGCCAGCTAATAGTGACCAGTGGCCGGGAGTACAGCAAGGTGAATCACTCGCCGTTGCCGCTGATGTACCAGTACCATGGTACCGAGTATCTGGGCGCCGCCCACGGCCTGTGCTCCATCCTGCACATGCTGCTGGACAGCCCATGGTTTCGCACGGTTCCCATTTCGGCGCCGGCCGCCGAGTTGCGCGACATCAAGCGCTCGATAGACTTCTTCCTCGAGCTGCAGGACAACGAGGGTAATTTTCCCGTGGCCCTGGAGGACCTGCGTTCGGGCCGTGAGAAGCGTCTGGTGCACTGGTGTCACGGTGCTCCCGGCGCCGTCTACGTAATGGCCAAGGCCTATTTGATATTCAAGGAGGAGAAGTACTTGGAGTCGCTGCGTCGCTCGGCCGATCTGGTGTGGAAGAAGGGTTTCCTGCGCAAGGGACCGGGCATTTGCCACGGCGTTGCGGGCAGCGGCTATGTGTTCCTGCTGCTCTTCCGGCTGACCAACGAGGTGAAGTACATATACCGGGCGCACAAGTTCATGGAGCTGCTGACCGATGCGGAGTTCAAGCAGCGCGCCCGCACCCCCGATCGCCCGCACAGTCTGTACGAGGGCGTGGCCGGCACCGTTTGCTTTCTGGTGGACCTCCTCGAGCCGGAGCAGGCCTACTTCCCGTTCATGGACGTCTTTCACTAGGCCTACGGAGGGAGGGTGCTGCCTACGTCAAATCAATGCTCAATCAAATCAGGGAGAGAGAGTTAAACCACATTTCTAGTCACTTGTGTTTCAAGCATTTTTACGTTTCGTAGTTCTTTCATTGTTGCCTTTGCGTTGGAGTTGAAAAAGCAGGAGCAGGAGGAGGAAGAGCAGAAGAAACTGCAGTTGGAGTGGGAGTTTGAGTTGGAGTTGGAGACCAAGGCCTCATGCATGCAGGAATGTTCACAGCCATTCTCATATCAAAATTCTCTGTGCTTTACGCTAAGCAATTAACTTAACAGAAACATGATACTTATATATACACAGACATATATTACAAATACATTATATTTATATACAATCTATATTATATACATATACACATGCATTCTATATATATGATATATATATACATATTTGCGCTGACATCTCTATACAGTATATATATATATATATATATATATACATACAGACAAACCATACATACTTACATGCATAATGTGCTTTATACCTCTACGAGTAATCCACGAAGAGCTCTAAATCTATTGTCAATGAGAATCAAAATAAATCATTGTCTTATTTTATACAGAGAGAAAGATGTGTATAATAATCTTAAGGGATGATGGTTATATATGATACGAATGAGAATGTATAATTTAATCCTTTTTGAGGTTTCTATCCAGGGAGTTGGAACAGTTTTCCCATTAAGTTCCTTATAGCAGTTAGCAGTCAAAAAGTATATCGAAATGATACGATATCTCCTTAAATAATCATACTTAAACCCGTTGTACATATCAATAACATTCCTTTGATTCGTATTATTTGCATTTACTTATTGGAAACCCTTATTAATACCCTGCAATCGAGGCAAGCTCAAGGTATGTGGAGAGCCTTACAGACCTTCGGGCCCCCTTTTATCTTTATTAGTTAGTAAATCTTTGTTAATCCTCGTAAATCAATGTAAAATCTCAAGTGTTTCTTAGGCTTATTATTGATTAAAATTTGGCCCGGCTTATCAGGTATATGTATAAACCTATATCTTAACTCCCATTAAACAAAAGGTTTCCTAGATAAGCATAAGCCTCTGCTATCAATGGGGGCAGTACTTGCATTTGCGCATTGATTGGGTTCACGGTGAGTAAGCCAAAAAGGCAGAACCCTTTTTTGTGTCTTATTTATTAACCTTCGGCGATCCAGAGTGGGATTTGGAATCTCGATGGGGTGCGATAATGCTTGGTATTATCTTCAGCCAATTCAGAGATACAGAGAGCACAGATATAGGAGGCTCTGTGGGCTATAAACCAAATTGGAATGCCAGGAATATGGCGGAGCTATCAGCTGCCTGTTCACGCTCCCACGCTCATATATTTTGCGCGTTATAAACATGGCTGTGGCGGAGGAGGAGGGGGAGCAGGTTGTTGCCACTTGAACATCAAGTGGGGAGCGCGCATGTAACACATGTGTTGTTCCAAGCGAATATTACTGGAGTGGCGCCTCCGTATCCGTTTCCCCGTATCTTTCATCCAGACACAGCTTATCGGCGATCGATTATTGAGTGCATATCATTAAGTGCCCTTAGGCTACCCTGTTAACAATATTTACGAGCCGAACTGTACCTCTTTTTAGGGGATTTATAAAGTTAAAATCTTAAATATTAGGTGAATATTTACAATGTGATCCTTATATTTAGTTTATGCCAAGAATATGTAATTATTTTAGCAAGAACTTCCCTCAAGTCTTGCCTCCAGTTGAGTGTTCTATTAGCTTAGTAAATAAATGATGTTCTTATTTGCAGAACTTGTAGAAAATAGTTTAAACTTTTAAGTGCGTACACGTATATGTTATGTCTGCTTTGTTTGCTGAATAATTTTAAACTAAAGCGAAAATCAATAGCCAGAAACCTAATTAATAATTGAAGAGAAGCGAGGGCAGAGAGAAGCTTGCACTGTAAACAATTAGTAACTACTTATATTTATAGTAACATTTAAAATATAACAACTTAAAAAAATTTCCAAAGCTAAGGCCAGTCATCTTAGAACCTAAAAAAGTAAAACAAATACAAAAAAATTATTACAATTTAAATTTACATATATTCAAATACTTCCCTCTCTCTTTGCGGATCGAAAGGCACTCACCTGGGCTTATCAGCGCGGGAATTTCGCGGGAGAGGGTGGGGTGTCCAGATCCGAGTCCATTCAGCTTTTGCAGGCCTCGAAGTGGTGGCGATTTTGGCCATTCAGTTGCCTTATCGACGACCATCGGTTCGGTCTGGTCTGCACTTGACTTTAACAGCTTTACTCGACGGTAACTAGTTTTTCGTCGACATGGCACGCGCATCCTGGTCAATGGTGATGATGATGATATATCCTCTGGTGGCAATGCTCACCTTTGCCACGATGATGGGCCCCGTGGAGGCTGCTGACAAGGAGGGATTTCCCGTGGCAATAATCCATATTAACGACCTGCACGCCAGGTAAGCAATCATATTGGAACGCCTTATATGGGGGTCATAAAGCATGGCCTATCACGTACTGATTTCGATCCCGATAACGATACGTTCCCGGTGACTCGTCCACACGCGGCCCCCACTCCAGAGCTAATCCCCGCTTCGATTTCCGACCAGGTTCGAGGCCACGGACACCAGCGGCGGCACCTGCGACGAGGGCGAAACCTGCATCGGCGGCTATCCGCGTACAGTCACCACCGTCCGGCGGCTGCTGCAGGAGCAGGCGGAGCTGAATCCCATCTACATCAATGCAGGCGATAGCTTCCAGGGCACGCTCTGGTACAACATCGGTCGCTGGAATGTCACCCAGCAGCTGCTCAACCTCCTGCCCGCCGAGGCCATGGTGAGTCCTGGTCTTCCTATCGTCTATCGGCCTCCATCTGCTATTAAACCCCTTACAGACGCTGGGCAATCACGAGTTCGACCATGGTGTCGAGGGCGTCGTGCCCTTCCTGGAGACCGTGAACACCAGCATGCTGGTGGCCAACATGGACTGCGCCCACGAGCCGACCCTGGAGGGCAAGTACAACAAGTCGAAGATCATTGAGCGCAGTGGTCGCAAGATCGGTTTGATTGGCGTTATCCTGGAGACGACCTATGTGAGTGGTAGTTGGGGGAGTTGGGAGTTGTCCCCAGAAGCTTTAGCAAGTAGCGCTCTTCCTTTTTTGCAGGATCTGGCCAACACCGGCAAGCTCATTTTCCGGAACGAGAGCGACACCATCCGCGAGGAGGCACAGCTGCTCAAGGCCCAGGGCGCCAACATCATCATTGTGATCTCGCATTGCGGCTACGATGTGGACAAGGTGATTGCAGCCAATGCCGGCGAGTGGATCGATGTCATTGTGGGCTCCCATTCGCACACGCTGCTGTACACTGGAACGCCGCCAAGTGGCAGCACTCCGGCCGGTCCCTATCCCACGGAGGTGGTTCACAGCTCTGGCCACCGTGTCCTCATTGTCCAGGCCTCGGCCTATGCCCGCTACGTGGGCAACCTGGTTGTCTATTTCGACGACAATGGCGATGTGCTGGACTTTGAGGGAAATCCGCTGTACATGGATCAGTCCGTGCCTGAAGGTAAGTGCGGGGAAAAGTCTGTTAGTGTGTTTAATTAATTGATAACTTATATATGGGAAATTCTCTGATGACGCACGCGACATTTGTACGCATTCAAACTAAAAAAAAAAACATGTACCAAGACTTAATTT